>JAUZNK010062448.1:0-14768 GCA_035046665.1 Euphysa ruthae
ATATTTCTTTACAGCATTTTGCAATGTAACAGTTAATGTAAACAGTTAATAATATAATAATAATATAAAATTTGTAAATGAAACGAAATGAGCAGAAATAAGGTTCTGTGACGCAATACAACAATGCTATACTGCAATCAATCAAAAGAAGAATGGGAAGATCTTCTGCTACAAAATATAAAAAAGAGCAGCGAAGAAAAATAAGCTGAGAAAGTCCCCAACCTTACCTTATAATAAAAACTTAGTATCGTTATTTTGATCAGTTCTTTGTTCTAATCATACATACCTATTGATAAATGCTTCAAGGCCTTGTCTCCTATCTTCTATAAATTCATCTTCAAATATTCCTGAAAAAAACATGGTAGCAAATAAAACTTAAATTTAAAAACTGTGTTTCAATTTTTTTTATTGTCAAGTTATGATTTCTATGAGATTTACTATTGCATGACATGAGATATTTGGCTCTAAAACCGTAGTGTCTATCACAGACTAGTTTATTAGTCAGGGAAACAAAGATAAAAATGGTTCAAATTGCGATGCTAGCATGAAACTTGGTAGGAATGGACTTTAGATAAACATTAACCAAGATGTACACCTTGTGGATCTGTGGCGCAGTGGTCTAAGGAGCCGAACTACGGAGACCGTAGTAAAAGGTATGTGGTTCGAGCCCACTTGATGACCATGAAAATCATTTTTTCAAAAGATATTCAAGTTTAAAATATTGTCATTTAAAAACACCATTTTTCATAACTCTACAGTGTAACACATACTTTATGGAAATTCCATAACAAACACTTGTTCTTAAAAATATGCACATAACTATATTTTCAAATTATTTCTAGAAAGTGGGTCATGTATAGATATATGTATATGCATATGCATATAAAAATGTCACGCCAGTTTCGATACCTACCATCATGAACAAGAATTTAAGAGAACAAAGTTATTTGTTGAGGAAGAAGTCACTTCAACTCAAACTTCCAAGCAAAAAACTACAACAGTATTGTTCTTTATGTGAAAGAAATGACAACACAAATTTATCTCAAGTGATGACCCTAGAACTAGATAAAAAATTACGGACATGTGCTGAGCTTCTTGCAGATGATGAGCATTTGAAAAAATTAACTGAAGGTGATTTAGTAGCTGTTGAAGTGCAATATCATAAGCAATGTCTTACATATTTGTACAATAACTTTTCTTTGTTACAGAGGGAGGAGCAACTTCTTCAAAAGTATGACGATAAAATTATACATGGATTTTTTCTCAAAGAAATAATAGATAATATTTTCCAATGCTATGAAGAAAACAACTCTGTACCAGTATTTCATTTAGGCAAATTTTTAATGTTATTCTGCAACCAAATGGAGAGTTATGACGAGGATGCGAGCAAACTGAATAAAACAAGATTTAAAAAAAAGTTAGTAAATTTGCTGTTTGACTAATGAGGGAGAAGGTGTTTTTTTAGTCAACAATTTTGAGGAACCAAAATAAAGTCCAAAATAAAGGTGTCATGAAACTTTCATCTGATCAAGAAAGCACTCTAATTCCAAGTAATTTGAAATCATTTGTAGGAATGTTTTTGTATGGCAACATAAAATACTGTAAATATAACAGGACATAACAAAATTGCAACAGCTATCTCACGTAGAAATCGACCAAAACCAGCAAAGCAATTATGTATGTCATAACTCAAAAAAAACTCCACCGTTTCCACTGTATGATAGTTTAAACACTCACTCCTAAACAAGAAAAAAAAGAATCGTTTATGAAAATTTAGAACAAGATCACAGTAAAGGGTTGACTCTATGAAATCAACTTTAAAAAATCAGTTGTGCAAGTTTTATGAAGATATTGGGGAAGTGCGCCCATCTTCTTTCCACGAAAATACATTCACCATTGCTAGAATTGATTATAATGACCCATCTTCGAGTACTGCAACAAAGTCATTTTGTGGGATATCAATATCTCTGTTCCAACATCCAGATAAAACAATTAACAAAAATTGATTTTTTTTATGATTTTAATGAGAAACCACCCCCAAGAAATAATGAAACTGCTGTCGTATTACACTACTGTACTGCCTACAAATAAAATTGTTGTTGAGTATTCTCTCAAAACCACAAACATAGTTTAAAAACTGCGATGCTTTTAAGGAATCTCATAAATGGCTACCAAATGTAAATTTGGAAATGATAAACAACCTAGAAACTATCCATAACTCTTGAAAATCATGGGAAACATATCACTTCCAGAAACTCAGTATTCAAAATTCAATACATAAAAGCCTTTCTGTACTTTTACCACTTATAAACGAATTATATGTTATATATTATTATAAAGATTCTTATGAGAATTAATCCAACACATGTTCCCATTATAACAGGCGATCAGCCAGTACATGCTCTTGGTAAGCAGATTCAATGGCACTACCTTAGTATTTATTAATAGAAAAAAGTAATGGTAATGGGCGGTTGAAGATTGAAATGGTTTCAATAGCAGTAGTTGGAGACTGGTTAGGAAATAGTGTTTATGTGTGATCTTGTAACCAAAGCTGGTATTACAACCTATGGAATATCTGATCCTCTGTTGACAGGTCGCAAAGTGAAGTACTGAAGATATGCTGCTGAAGTATATGCATATGTATACGTATTCGTATTGTTACACACAAATGCCTCCACGCAAGCCTAAAACTTCACAGAAGTGCTATAAAATAACCTCCATATGTTATAAAATCAACTTTTAGGCATTTGGTGTTCCAACGTTGATAGATCTAACAAAACACAGAACATACTGCTGCGTAATATCAACCGCTTGTTTCTTTTTCCTTGTTAATATTACATCAACTGAACGATAGAAACATACATTACGATACATACGATACAAACATTTGATTTTTCATATCTAACTTAATAACAAACACAGCGTAAGTTTGGAGCTATCAAGCAAATGAAGCCTTTATTTCTGCTGAGTTAATTTTACTTACATAAAAGGTCACATGTTCTTTACTAGTATTTAAAATTTAGAAAAAGCAATAATGAATAACTATTATAATGAATGGCCCTATTCTTATAAAAGTCGAAGCTAAAACTCTTGAGTGATTTCTTTCATTTATTCTGAAAGTCAAAATTAAATTTGATTTATTTATCTAATGTCAATGGACATAAGACTTTGGAAAATAAGAGAAAAACTACAGTAACCTTTATATGGTGTAAAATATTTACTAAGAACAAAATTACTAACTCACCTTCAGTCAAAGTATTTGCTCTTGTTTTTATTATTGATATCAACGGGGTATCAATTAATATTTAATTATTAAGGCCTAATTTATTTTTTTCTTCTTTTTGATCACACTTTTTTTGTTATGTACTCTTAGTATTATTTCATCCAGTTACAACCAATAAAAATACAATTTATTTGATTTTATGTGAAATGTTTATGTCTATAAACATTTCGTATAAAAAAACCAAAAAAGCAATTTCTTATTGCAATCATTATTATCATTATCAATATTTTCATCTTATTCAGCACACTAGATGTGTTGAGAACAGATGTCTTTTTACCAGCCCACAATGACAGTAAATGAACAAGTGAGGAAGCTAAATGCTTGTATCAAAACAAAGTCCATGAGGGACTGGTGACTTAATCTACCAGATCTTGTCCGTTCTGGCACATCTATAAGAGCAAGTCTTTGATCCCTCCACTCTTCAACGGACCTGAGGTCATTACCTCTGCTAGAAGTAAGGCAGAAATTTTTGCTAAGCTATTCAACAACTTCAGGTTCAATGTTTCTGGACGCAAACTGCCTAACTTGACTAACTTCACTCATCTCAACATAAACAAAATGATTGAAAATGTTACCGCTACTCTTGATCCTCGAAAAGCTAATGATGAAATTCATGTAATTGTGCTAAAAAAAGTGTTCTCCAGAACTCTCTCTGATTCTCTGAAGGTTGTTTAAGAAGTGTATCACTGAATCCTGTTTTCCTTCATGCTGGAATTCAACATCTGTTGTCCAAGTATTCAAAAATTATGGAAAACGATCTGATCCTCATAATAACTGTCTAAGTAAGGTCTTTGAACCAAACTTGTGTGTTGCTCGTCACTCAATTTGATTTCTGATCATCAGCATGGTTTTTGTTGCGATAGTTCCACTGCTGATGCTGTGACTATCATCTGTGAAAGTTAATCAATCTCTTGATGCTTGATCTTGATTGTTAGGCTTAACTTTCTTAAATAAATTTTCTTGGAATTCCTAAATTGAATCTATTGCAAAATCTGTTGTCATGAAGATTGGATCTTGATTCTGGGTGCGGCACTTTCTTCCGCTTGAGAGTATTCTTCATATGTTCATATCTATTTATATCTATTCGACCGTGTATTGAATATTACTGCCATCTTTGGGCAGGAGCCTCTGCTATATGTCTTCATATTATTGACCAAGTTCAGAAATGTATACTCAATCTTGTTAGTCCTGATCTTGGTTTGAATTTTTAAAAATCCCATCACAAAAATGTAGCCTATTGTCAACGTTCTTTAAGTATTTCCATAGTCACTGTTCTGATGATTTGAAAGAATGCCATCATTTAAGACTTTCTCAAGGTTTTCATCTGCTCCCCATCTTTTAATGGTACAGATCCCTAAATTTCACAAAAAGCTTTTATTCACCAAGCTTCTTCCTATGTACTGCTTGCTTGTAGAACTCTCTGCCTTCTAATTACTTTCCTTTGGATTATGATCTCCAATAAATTTAAATCTAATGTCAACCAATAACATTCTCAGGCTTAGGAGTCAGATTAAACTAAGAACAAATCTGCATTATTCTTATTTAGAAAAAATAATTTTGACACTATAATTTGAAGACGCATTTAGTAGATGAAATTTTAGATGAAATCAACAGCTTTTTCTGCACATAATTTTTTTAATAAGGTTTAAGCAAGGTGGTGGTAAATACAACCAAAAAATATAAATATTATATAAATATATTCTTGTTTTGAAAAATTAATTCAATGAATACAGACTCACAGACGTTTAGTATTTGCAGTACTAAACCAAATCTTTATATATAAAAAATATATCTTTATATATAAAGAAACTAATTGAAATAAACAAACCAGCTATGTGATGTCATAGTTGGAGAGCATACAAAAGAATAGCCAGAGAGAAGTTTATGAAGTTAAACCTGATAAATAATTTAATGTTTGATTATTCCAATAATTTTAACTTTAGTTTTTAATAATTTTTGATAACATTTTATGCAGGTTCTCTGTATGTTATGCAAAATTAAGACGTAAAAATTCAAACTTTGTTATTAATGACCTTAATAAAATCTTTTATATTTAAAAATAATTAGTGTTATCTGCATATCTTGTTATTTACAAGAAATAAAAAAACGAAACGCAGAAAAATTTGATTAACAATGATTGTTGTGATACATTTAGTTTATGGTTATGACAAAAAACAATTTTATAAATTATCAAAATAACTTGAAAAATGTAGGATTTTAAAGGTTCGAATTAGACAAGAAAATGCAAATTGTCTACCTAAAAAAAAAGAAAGAGGGTAACATACAATACAATAAATCTCTTGTACATGTATTCTAATATATAAAATGCTTTTAATTTAATTTTTTGAATGTTTTCAGTTAGTGAGGTAACTTATTATACACCTTAAAGTATACCAAGGCCATATGTCATTCATGGCACACAATCAAGAGCTTTAGAAAAGTTCATAAAGACTGCTCCAATCTTTACTTTGTCATGACGAAAATTTTTACAATTGTTTAGGAGATACATAACATTTCTAACTCTATATGAATCAATATTTGCATACGTTAAAATCTACTTTTGAGTCTTTTATTTTCTTTGATTAAAAGTTTAAACATTTTCTTCAAACAATACTGAGTTCTTAACGTATTGCAACAAGAATCTCCAAAAAACTTTCTGAATGATGGGAATAAAATCACAAAAAATTTTCTCAGTGAAAAAAATGAAACAGTCTGACAATGGCTAACTAATACTTCCATGTTTAGAACTGACGATGTATTTTTTTACGTAAAACTTTTCAGCTTAGAAAAAAATAGAATTAAAAGTTATGTCTCTTACCATCATCTCCTCTAAATGGCAACATCTTTTTTAAATCTTTACCAGGCAAAGGTGGAACAACAATCTAAAAGATATTTCCATACTAAAAAATTCCATTCTTTAGAAGTGAAACGAAAATCTATATTAACAAATAAAAAAAAAAAATAAATAAAAATATTAACAAATATTATTAATATTATAAATATAATATTAATATTAACAAATAAAAGAAAAACCAAAAATCGAAATGTTTTTCGATGCACTGAGAAACTTTTAACAGGTGGGACAAAAATTTTAAATTACAATTCAAAATTAATTCAACTTTAAAAAATACAGGTAAATGAAAAATTTTCTTTAACAATGATATTAAACCTGATCAAAAAAATCAAGTCAAAAAATATCAAGTTACAATGTCCAAATAGAGCTTTAAAGATACTAATAAAATTCCTTCAACCTTGTCAATACTTCGTATACTTTTAAGCCTCGTAGAACAAAAACAATCAATTGATTGTATCCTGTGAGGTCCGACAACAAAACAACTTGCAGGGGATTGAACTCTATTTTCCAAAGATTTATCTCTAATTTTGGTTTCCTTGTGATTTGGTTTTCAGGAAAGTGTGGCAGAGTTAGTTAGTTTGTTAGTCAGTCAGTTAGTCCAGTCCAGTCCAGTCAGCCAGTCAATTCCAGTCAGTCAGTTAGTTAGTTAGTTAAATTTATTTTTGGTTTACCACCAGCTACATTTTTTACATTTACTATGTATCTTAAAAAATACAATGGGTATATGCGTCAATATAAGCTCGATATATTAAAATATAAAATTATAATATAAAATAATATATATAATAATTATAATATAAAATATTAAAATTACTTATACTCATGATAAACTAAAATCAGCAGTTGTTTCAAACGCGCAGAACTCACAGAAGTTTTTTTAAATTTTTCATTCAATTTGTAAAGTAAAATCTAAAACAAATCTTCAATATCGCTTATGTTTGCGTATTCTTTCAATAAGATTTTAACATCGATACTAAACAAATCAAAGAATCTGTACAAAGAGAGGCTGGTTTAAGCGCTACAAATTTGTTCCATATTTTTGGAGCACAAAATCATACTCTGAAAAAAGATTGCTTAGTCTTACAAACTGGTTCAATCAAAACATCTTTTGATATCAATATTGTATTTATTAGGAGGTTTCAAAGTATAAATAGAATGAAAAATAGGGGGTGCAGTTTTAGCTTGCATTTAATCAAGAAAAGAAGGATGTTATACACATTTAATTCTTAAATTTTTAAAACTCTCATTTCATCGAAGAAAGGCTTCGTATGCGTGTAGCGATCTCAAAAATTTATTACTCTTAAGGAATGTTTTTGACAGCGATATAGAACACTTAACTTAGTTTTATGGGTGCTAACCCATGCGATATTACCTTAATTTAAATAGCTATGAATAAATGAAAAATAAAGCTGTATGAGAAGTTTCATACAAAGAATGTCTTTTGTTTTATATATAGAATACCGATGTTTATGGCAATTTTACTACAAATACATATTTGTAATTTCCAAGACAATTTCTATCAATCATAGCTGCTAAGAATTTAGTTACACAATCAAGTTGGATTTCAATGTTAGGCTTTTGTAATATCATCTACAAGCTGAACAATTTTGTGTTCTGCTGACGTACTTTTTTGAAATTCAAATGTTTTTTTAAAAAAAAAAGGTTATTTGTTGAGAAACCGTAAACTGGATTTTAAGTAATTCTTTCTAAGATTTTAGAAAATATCGGAATAACAGAAATGAAATAGGTCTGAAATTTCCAGCAACAGAATTAATTTCAGATTCAAAAATAGGGGTAACATTTGCAATCTTAATCTTTTCAGGAAAAGCTCCTTCTTGAAATGATTTATGAAACACTTTAAATAGAGGGTTTTTTATATATTCAAAACTATCAACGACGATATTACCGTCAATATCATTTCTGCTTTATTTCATTTTAGAGACTTGAAAGGTTTTGCCAAAAATTTGCCAAAAAAAAATTTCTTGTTTTCAATAGAATATTTATTTCTTTCAAGATAATCTTCGAAAGATTGATTTAGGTTGAAATTTTACTAGCCAAATTTGATCCTATGTTTAAAAAAACTATTAAATTCTTTTGCGATTTCAGTTTTATCATAAATTTGTTGTTTAATTGTCCATTATTCGTTTGTAACATTTTAGGTAAGCTTTCACTTTCGCTTTCACTTTAGTTTATCAGTTAGTTTCTTCAATATTTTCCATACTTCTTTAGAATGGTAAACCAAAGTGTGTTTAAGTCTTTAATACGTGTTCTTTACACTTTTAGTGGGAAATTATTGTTATATATTCTAAAATAAGATTTGATAAAAATATTGTAAAGAGCATTAGTATCAATACATTCATTTAAGAAATCCCAATTTGATTTTTCGAGTTCATTAAAGAAACTTAATTTGTTTTCAAAGCCAAAAATTTATTTTTTTAAATAAACGTATTTTTCTTTATTCTTTTCTGTAGATATTTAAAGCTGCACAGATAAAGAAATGATCAGATATTGACGATTTGATGGTTGCTTTTTTCAGTGTAAGTTCAAAAAAAACATTTGTGAAAACATTGTCATTAAGCATACAAGATGTTGCTGTAACTCTAGTTGGTTTGATGGTTTGTTAATTAGATACAGAGCACTTCATTGCCAATCTTGATAAAGAGTTGACATTAAAATCAAATGTTATAAAATTTTCCATGTTTCAGATAAACAAATTATGTCAAAAGGATAGTCCCTTTCATACATCAAAATGTTTGAATCCTAAAAGTTTGTATTCATGCTTCTTATATTTAAATGAAGAATAGATAAATGCTTGCGTGATTTAAAGTCTTTTATAAAAGGTTTTATTTCTTCCTCAAAAATGTACGGGGTCTCATAAACGTTTCGAATTATTTTCTCATAAAAATTTAAATCCGGAATGGAATTATCGGGAAGTTACTTTCGCAGATTGTTAAAGAAATGTTTTCAAAATTTGATAAGGCGCCATTAAAATATTTTAGTCTACTGATCAAAATAAAAGACCTTACTTTACGATTCATTTATCACCCCACCATTGATTCAGTGCTATAAACTAATTTGTTATAAACTACTTTTGCCACAATTCTACAACCTTTCAATTCCTTTACCTTATTAATTAACATATTACGCTCTTTTGCAGTTTTTATAGAGAAGTCTTCCTTTACATACACGTGTTCATTCCAAAGGTTCATTGATCCATCAAAATTTGTTTTCCAGCCAGCTCTATGCGCACGTTCAATATCAATTTCCTTTTCGATTTCTAAAGTTTTTTTCAACAAATTCTTTAATTTTACTTCCTGATGCTTTTGAACTTTCACTTTACTCTATGAAACCATCAAAACGCAAGTTGTTTCGTCTACTCCTATCTTCTATTTCTGCAAGCTTGTTTTCAGTTTTTTCTTTTTCTTCTTTTTTCCTTTCTTTTTCCATGGTTTTTTCTTCATTAATTCATCTTGAAATCTCTGAAAGTGAGTCTAATGACTTCTGTGCCTCCACCAAATTAACTTTAGTACTCTTGAGGTCTTTTCTTAGTAAGGTTTTTTCTTCAGCTAATTTTTCGATTTTACTCTCTAATATGTTTATATGATTGTAGAAAAATTCTTTCAACGTCGATGGCTCTAGCTTGAATGTTTCCATCTTAAACATTTCTAAATATATCTATAGCTAAAATCAAAACTAAAAAATTTACCTCCTTTCATGAGAGTCAAAGAAGAAATATTTTTATTTCTTCTAGTTAATTCTGAATCAAAATAGTGATTGGCAAAGAAAACCAATATACTAGAAAGCTCTTCTAACTTCTTCTTACTGTATAAAAACTGGATTTCAACTCCTGGAAAACAAGAACTTTTCAATTTAATTTCTTTTTAACTTTTTGGTCATTAAAACATTGTTTATTAGAATTACAATTCATTCTAATTCATTCATTCTGATGATGTTAAGGCATAAGTACTAATGACATTAAGGCATGGGCACTAACTTAATCAAAAGTTTTGTTTAAGTTTATACTTTCCGCAAAGTTAAGAAAAATTAAAATAAAAATATATCGTAAAAATATCATAATGCCTAGACTGTGCTTCTAAGAAGTTGCCAATAGCGATAACACCTTGAATAAAAATTTAGACAAAAAAAACTGTATAGGAAATCCATGGAAGCTACAGCAAGAACAGTCCCTTTTCTTAAAGTTTGACTGATGAAAGTTTTTGATATACTAATAGAAAAATCAGAAATTTCAAGTCCTTACTGGAAAAGCTTTTTTATGAAAAATATAACAAAGCTTTACACAAAAAGAAATAGCAGACTTACTTTACTATCTCTTTCTAGCTCAGCCCTTAGCCATTCAAAATCACTGTATCTCCTCCTAACAGTAGATTCTTTTTGCTTGAAAATAGGAATATTTGTCTAAAAATTAAATGATTGAAATAATTGATCAGACCACCATAATTTTCACTTACAGATATTACTTTGAATTCTAAATGAAATGCAAAATATAACTCTCATTATAAAGTTTGTGCAACCTTTTTCATGTGAAATACATGTAGTATTACATGTAGTATTACATGTAGTAATAGTACACCAAATATCTGTTTTTAATTACAATTATTTCTTAATTAAGGAAAGAAAAAAAGTTCAGTTCAAACACATCATAAAAGCATCTTAAAAATTTTTAAATCTCTGGAATATTTTTTAGCTGCGATCAGGCTGTTAGCTAGCACAAATAATATCTGTTTGACTGACTCTTCCCAATTCAAATTAAAAATCAATTTCCCAATTACTGTCCAAATGAAAAATAAAATTCTGATTAGATATTATAAATACATTAGCTTTTGAATGTTTTTATTATTTTACTTTTAAAACGATAAGCTATTAAAGAGCCAATTTACGCTCAATTATGCAATGTATTAAGGCTGATTTCGATTCAGAATATTTTGCAGTCACGACTGCAAAATGTCAACTTTTATTTATGAGAATGGGCACTAAAAAAACATCAAACTTTGAGATTCTATTATTTTGTGAATCGTTTGTTTGTATGAAATAAGAAAAAAGAATGCTTCTTGGCATAAATAGAATGTTCTCAATTAAAAATAGATTTATCATACATTTATAACAGTAAATAAAATTAATATCACAGAGAAATGAAAGGAATTGCTACGAAATAAAAAAGTAACGTGAGGTGCCAGATAGTGGAGGTGTTAACTGTGTTTTAATATTTTCTCAATATAAATTTTATAAAGTTGTAAATTTTTATTAATGTGCTTCAGTGCATTTGATAACAATACCTCAAGGTATTGTTCCAGCCAAAAATGAAATTTTTCTTCAATTGCCAAAATTTGTTTCCAACAATTTTGATTTTTTTCGTAAACCGCCACAATACTTTTTATTCCTTTCTATCGATTTCGAAAGGAATGCATTCGAGTTCTTAATTGATGATGAAATGGAAACATAGCAAACACCATTTGCATGTTGTTATACATTCTTAGTGTTTTTTTGTACATATTTGCTATACAAACTAAAAAAAAAAGTTTGAATGTCTTTTTATTTAAGCAAAATATTTTCTATTTCATCTAAATACCTCTCCCCAAACGAATTCATTATTCCGGCTTCCCCTAAAGTTAATTCCTGAATTTTTATGTCAACTGCCGATATAAATTCCCGGCAAATTTACTATTTTTTCGGGACAGCCAAAATTTTTTTTCTTTCTTAAGGTGGATTTTTCTTATTGATAAAGTTTTATTACGTTTTTTGGCTAGCTTATTGCTCATCGCAATTTTGCTTAGAATTAATATGATAATAACAAATTAAACCAGAATTATGAGAATAAAGGATAAATTCATTGTCATTTTTCAGAGCGATTACCACAAATTATTTCCTGTCGTTTATTCCAAACCAAAATTATAAAAAAGATACACGAAAACTCTTGGCATGTTATTATGTTCGATATATATTGAAGCCCTTTTGAAAAGGAGTTAAGAGAATTTTTTTTTGTCACTGGCTAGAACTACTTATGGACAAAAGTTTATTATGATATAATTATCAGGGCTTAGTATAAACTATAGCAATAACTAGCAAATAATTATTATCTAACAAAACAAAATAAAAATATTTAAAGCATGTTTACTTATTTATTTTTAAAAATATGACAAACGATTTAATATCAATATCTCTTAGCATATAAACAATAAACTTATGCTTGAAAAAGAAGCTTGAAGATCCATTGACGTATACTGAAAGAATGTTAGTTTTATTCTTTTTAAAACCTACTTAAAAGATCAACTCAAATATAAAATTTTAAAAATACATAAAAAGCCTTTAAAATAAAAAAAATATATGTTTATAAATATTATGGTGTGGAAGTTTATGTTGAACTCAAAAAAGATTATTGTCATTATTATTATTATATTATTATTAACAGTTAAATTTTTTTTTTAACTAAGACACTTTTTTATTATTAACAATCTCACAGTTGCTATCATAACTAACATTTTAAATATTACAGTTTAAGCGACATGCTTGTAATCAAAATAACAAAGTGATTTTATTTTTGAGGTTTGAAAGGACTGGTAGTTTGTAAATAATTAATGATTAGGTTAACTTTGTAGCTGCTAAGAAACAAAGTAAATCATAGACAAAATGAATTGTTTATTCATTTTGTGACAACGTCTATCACTATCACGTTGGTAGGTTTGCTAGGCAGCGCTTTTGATTAGGCTGCCATAGCAATGAAATTTTTCTCTGGGTGAGTTACAGTGAGTGTGGTTGTGATCGCGCTGGCCTCATGAAAAGGCCTGAGGGAATGAAAAATTAATTTATTAATATCAATTTTTATTAATATAAAAGTTGTTTTATTGTTTATAAATATGTCAAAACTATATAATTTTATAGCAATTCGGGCTATTTTAGAAAAGTGTTTCAAAAAAATCAGGGGCTTCACCCCCAAACCTCCTGCTCTGGTAAGAATAATTTCCCAATTGAGGCCTAACAGCCTCAATCAGAAATATCTAGCTAACACCCTGATGATTTCCAACTTATTAAAAACTTACGCCTATTCGTTTTATGGACTGGATATTTTCTATGACTATTTCCAGAACAATCCTAGAAAATAGTATTCATGGTTATTATTTATAAATTTTCATCATAGCTCATAAGAATGAAGAATAAAAACATTTTGATAAAAATCATAAATAAGGTGCCATGAAAATCAATAGCTTAACTCTTCAGGGCCACAAGATCTCATTTGAAAAAAATTCTAACAATTAAAAATGGTAGGGACTTAACAATGAAACCTGATCTAACTGATTAAAGTAATGTTTACTAGATGCATTGTGTACCATAACTGAAGAATTATATAATGCTTCAGAAAATATTTAAATACACCAAATAGCCAATCTCTACACCAAATCTTCTCATATATACTATTATCATAGCCCACTGCCTCTGGATATTCTCACAATTCTTTCTTCTAGGTCTACAAATGCAAAATATTGCATTCTATAGTTCTAAAGATTCTTCTTTCTAGTCATAAATCATAATAAATATTATAATTAAAACTGAATTCAAATATTTAATAAATTATCTAAACTTTCTGTATGCTTCTCATAACCATCAATATCTTTATCTCAGCTGTCTAACTAACATGCTTCTCAACGACTCTCTCCATTATCTTTGAAGCTACGTTATTGACTTCAAACCTCTACAAATTGACTCTAAGGCATCTCCTATATTCTTATAATAATTTACAATCTATAGAATATAATCTGGTTTATCAAGTTTTTAATCGTATCTATACCTACACTCAGGCAGATCTTATCAACTCTTGAAAATAGATCACCACAATGAGAACTAGATATAGTGACAAAAAAAAATATTCCTATTCCAATCATATTTTGTGTCTCAATAATACTAATGTTCTACAATCTGCTTTCTTATTCTCCTCAATGACCCCAAAAATCTGAACATGATTTTTCTGATACCGTTCAATCAAAAGATCTTTACCACTCCACCCTACTGCATAACCTACTTTAAAAACTTGCATCACGTTATTCCATTTACAAATCTTTTATTTCTGCCTCACTATTAGTCTTCACACAATACACACAATATACGCTGCCATTTTTAACTTTTTTTTGGCCAACAAATAAATTTCCTCATTTATTTTACTTTCCTTTTATTTTACTTTTATTGTTGTTTTATTGTTCCCAAAGCTTTTTCTTCTCTTTGAATGCATAACACTATAACAGTACTCCACCATGCTTCCTTATTCCTAGAATAAAATCTTTCCCATTTACAACTTCTATAATATTTTTGTGTCTCAACACAAGAAATCGACAAATGTGAGTCAATGACTGCCTCTCATTTTTAGTTGGTGAGTAATTATCTCGCCAGTTCTACATCTGGTGTAATGATTATATTGAAACATGAACTTTGGACACATCATTAAATTCAAGCAATTAGTTAAAAGATTGATCAACTCACAAAATGCTTTAAATTATAACTTAACTCCCTCATGCACATGTCATTACTAGTTGGATAATAATTTGTTATTATATTAATAAATTGTAATTATATTATGTAAATATATTGTACTCTAAGGAATATGCACTTCCTTATATTTTTATA
>JAUZNK010062459.1:0-14766 GCA_035046665.1 Euphysa ruthae
CTTATTTTCTTTTTTCGGCAGCTATTTTGAGTCTCCATGGCAACCTGAGAAATTTTTTTTCAGCATTATTTAAAAGAAAATTTTATAAGCTTTTATAATATATATACTTTTATAGGGCTATCTTCTTCCTATAAAAAGCTATTTCATAATGCATGCATGTGTGTATTTTTTTCTGAAATTTCAAAAATCGAAACGGGCGCCAAAGGGTTAAACTTTTTCTCATAATCCCTTATTGTCCTTATTATTTTAAAACAAACAGCATGAATCATCCTATATAGAAGTTTGCATATTATAGAGCCTTGGATGCCATTTATCCATATTACATTATTACATTACGAAAATGATTTAAATCAGGATATAGCTTTAGCGGATAAAATTAAATATACCATTTATCCAGCAGTATATCATGATCTATTATGTTGAAGTCTTATAAGTCTTTGAGAATCATAACAGTTAGCAAACCAGATTCAAATCCTATTTAAATCTGGTTGTTTGTATAATGCGTGGAATGATTGTTTTGAAATTTGTTATCCACGAGGAGATTGTCAGTTTATCATGGAAAACTCTTACAATTCCTTTCAAGGTTATGGGCAATAGTCCAGTAGAATTATGATTATTCCCCAAACAGAATGGTGTGAAGCTGAAATTTGATCAGTCTAAAAAAAAATCCCAGTAATGCTGTTTGGGAAAGTCGGTTTTTAGGGCCAGAACCATATTAGGGGACAGCTTCATAAGTCAAAAATTTTCGTTATACACTGTGTGAAAGATTATTTAAATCTGATTAATATAGCATCAAAATGTATAGTTTTTGTTTTATGCGAATATTCAACATTTTCTTGAACAGTTTTGTGTTGTATTGTTTATCGATGTAATTATTATACTAATTACATTGTAATTGCAAATACAAATTATTAAAATTTTGAGGAAGTAATGACTTTATTGAGAAATGGTTTGTTATTATTAGTATTTATACTTGTGTGTTTAAAACATTGGTGTCTAATTTAGAAGTTTTGTTAATATGACATAATATGACATAATTCAAGTTTTAAATGTTCATTTTGGTTGGTAACTTTGCTGTTGATTCCATCTGCTGCAAGTGAGTGAATTAATTATTTCTTCTCATATTTAAAGTATATTAATTCAATTGTTTTCCTAAATTCATCTGTTATGAACTCATTTGTAAACTAATATTTAAAAAAAAAAAAAAAATCAATCGTTTTTTTAAAAATGATAAAGTAATTAAATTGCTCTGAAAGATTTGAACCTTATTAACCATTTACCTTACCTTATGTTGTGTTTTTGTCTTAATTTTGAATGTAATGTAAGATATATTTTTTATTTAAGATGGCATTCTCTTCAGATGAGAAATGTGTTCTGTGTAAAGACGAATTCACATCAACTCCTACTGTAGTCCAGATGAAAGCGTTAAATACTTTGCTTCGTATGAGCAAAGAAAAAGCTAATTTCATTTTGCACAAAATGGACAGACAGCATTAGTTCACTTTGATTGCCGTAGAAAATTTACAGACGCACAAAAAAAAAGTGAAGAAAAAATACCAACTAAAATGTTACGTTCTATAATTGATAATGTATTTAATTGGAAATAAAATGTTTTTTGTGTGAGGAGCATGCTGATTTTTAGCATTCTAAGAGAAAGTTTATCAGCAAATTCATGATTCTATTTTTAAGAGAGAACTTAGTGTGTTATGCAAAAGAATGGGATGACAAATGGGGTGAAATAGTTCTTGGAAGATTTGAAAGCTGCAATGACTTAGTAGCAGAGGAGCTATATGCATGGTAAAATTCCAGGTAAAACGACTAAACAATAAAAATAGGAGGAAACCAGTGAACAACATATTTCTAGATAGCTTCATAAGTGTTTGGTAATGGCTTGAAAAAGAAGGTGACTGTGAACTACATATTATGAATGAGACACAAGAAAGAATGAAAGTTGTGAGTGCAGGAGAAGCTTACTCAACTGTGTATATGAAAAAGAAATTTAACAAGCGATGCGATGAACATGTATACTTTGCAGAGATGTCTGGCCAATCTGATGGGGTTTGTTTTCGCAAAATGGTGAGTCATGTAATTAAAGAGAAAAAAAAGAATCAAGTAATTTTAGTGCATATAAAACCAAATATCGTTTATAAAAAATATCATTTTAAAATTAAACTTTTCTAGTGTATATAATCACAGATTTTATAATAAATACAAAGATATTAATAAATAATCAAGATTATGTCACATATTAATATATAAATACTTAAAAATTCACTTTAAAAGTGCTAGTAGCATCAAAAGCAAATTTTACAACATCAGAGCACTTCATCGTTGCCAAGACTTAATTTATTTTTTTGAAGCGTTAAGAAAGCGTTGTTTTTTTGGGTGGAAACAAAAGAAGATATTATCATGGCTGCAATAAAGGTCATCAATGCTGCAGCAAAGATCATCAAAGCTGATATAAGAGAACTTCTAAAATCAAATGAAGCATATTAAACAGTCAAGGACATTAGTAAAATGGAGTGGTTACTGAATTCCTTGCAAGTTTTACTTGCATATCTAATTCCTATTGAGCTAAAACAACATGCTATCTGTTAGTTAGGATTTTCTATGAGTGCTGATGAAGTTTTACATTTTAAGCAATCTGCTGTATTTCTGCTGACATTCACAATAGAACGAAAAAAAAGTCAAGAACCAAGCGAAAGAACCTCCATAGCGAGGTTTGGTGAAAACTCGTACCAATCGTGTCTGGATTTATGCAAGAAGTAGAGTTTAAAAATAATGCATCAATAATATTTCTACCAATAATAGATTAGAAATGAATACTAATAAAAAAAAGAGATGAAAACTGCATTTATTCGACTTTATATTTGTTATTGAACAAGCAAAAAAATCTGATGCATCTGTACCATTTGTAACATTTAATCATCAACCACTTTGGTTAAAAGCAGTAGGTGTTATTGCAGAATCAGGTCTTGATATTGTGGCAAGATGAAGTGGATTCCATACAGCCATGAGTTATTAAGGAAGCATAGGAAAAATAATGAAGGATTCAGAGAACTTTTGGCTGAGGTATATGCAGAAAATGGTGTTGATCATATGATTTCTGGTAAAGCTGTGTCAAGGGAAATAAGAGGTCATTTTCTTGTTGATTATAAATTGCAAAGTTTGACAAAAATGTTAAGTGTTTGAAAGTGGTGTGAACAGTCCATACAAGTACTTTCAGTAATTTTATAATACTCCAGTTACTCTTGATATAATTAATACTTTCCAAGAAGTAACTTCTCAGTCGACAGCCAGATAAACAACAGCAAAACTCTGTTTATCTTCTTATATGCACTATTTTAGCATATTAAAGCAATACATATTTGCAGAAAGAACATTAGATTGAAAACTTCATCTAAATACAACTACTGAAATGTTAAATCTCTTTGCCTCAATAGGACATACCAACTATGCCAAATCCGCACCTTTTTAGGTCCAACAAATGCGATCAGTGTTCCTTAAATGAGAATATGCAATTAATGGAAGCAAGCAAAATTAAGTCGGGTTGTGGTCTGATTTGGTTATAGAGCAGGTACTGATGCGATCTATAAAGTCGAGAGGTGGGCTGACAGTTGGCCAGGAAATGTCTGAGAATGTTCCGCATATGTGAGTTCTTAGCTTGAGTCAAAGTGCTGCTGTTCATGATGCAATAACATAACTTCCTGGTGTGGTATCAGATACAAGTGAACAGCATGTAGATATGGGTTGCGCAAGCGACAATGGGATAATGAAGATACTTTTTTGTTTTTGCTTGGTTAAAAGAAAGAAATCTGCTTGCATATAATGACAAGAACCTACACTCACTATCAGCAGGTGTAATGTTGCTGGAAAAGGCAATGTAAATTGTGAAAGAGCAGAAGAGATTGGATATACAATATGTCATTGGATGAAGTTGAAATTTCATGCAAGAATTCAATTAAACCATCATTTCAAATCACGATAAATGTTAATCAAGTCGCAGTTTATGTTATTATTACACTCCTGTTTACAATATTAGCAGTTGTATCCAAAAGAGAAGTTAACAATCTTTATTGAAAGACAAAGATGCCACTGATATAGATTATATTAAACACAAGTGACTTTTTGTGTGAGATGTTGGTGCATTGTTGCATCGAGTATGTTGGATCAAGGGAATGTATTTTCAGACATTTGGAGACTATATTCATTTTACGTATGGAAACTTTGTTCTAAAAAATTAATGGAAAATCAAGAAGAGTTGGAAAGATCCAGGTTACTCAAGAAAGCTTCCTGTCAAATGTGCACAACAATTTGCAAATTAGCAAGTTGATTTCTACCTCTGAGACGATTCACACATCATTATTAATTGTACTGATGATGCTGATACCAAAATCGTATCAACTACTTTACAGTGCACTGATGAAGAACCTCCATTCGTTGTTGTAGCAGATGACACAGATTTGATTATTATGCTACTCTATCATTATAAGGAGAATATGGGTGATTTGATATTTTTCCAACAAAGAATGAGTCGTGGATGGAATATGAAAAGAGTTTCCCCAAGTTTGAGCATGATTAAAAAGCAGCTTCTATTTGTCCATGCTCTGGCTGTGACATGACCTCAGCTCCTTTTAGGATAGGAAAAAGTAGCTTATTAAATTTTATAATGAATTCTGAATTTCTAAAATATATTATAAGATATTAAGTACATGGCTCCATAATAAAATCATAATAAACAATGATCAGAGCAATATAACTTTGTGAATAATTGATTACTATTAATTAATCTCAATACTCAGTGTTTCATGTTTATCAAGACAATCATCAATTGGGAAGTTTTCACGTTGAATGTTAATTTAGTGACAATAGATAATTTTTTATATTTACTTAGGAATCTCACTTATAAAGTATTTTCTTATTTGATCAATTTTCTTTTATTTAGACATAAGAAATATCTCAATATGGCATGCAAAGGCAGCTTTGAACCAGTCAAGATATCACCAACAGAATGCTCTGTCTGTTTGCATGAATTTTGAGTACATTTTAATATCAGGACATGGAAAAGGGAAATGCTTGAAACTTAGAACACTAAATGTAACCCAAAAGAGTGGGAATGATACTCAAAAGACAATGAGCTGCTACCTATTATGACTGATATGAATGCTGCACCAAAAAACTTGTTCTATCAACTGTAAGATGTAACTATAGAACTACATCAAAAAATCAATGCTGAAAAAATTTTTGCAGTTGCCAAAAACACAGATTAAAATGTGTTTCAATATGTAGAAGTGTCAAAGCTGCTAAAATAAAGAGTTAAACTGTTTAAATTTTTTTTTAAACTTGTTATTCTTTCTTTCTAACCAAATCTAATATCTTATGAAAAGAATAAAAGCATGGTATGCTATGGACAATTTTTTAATATAATTTAAGAATCTTAATTCATATTCTAAGAAAAGGTTGAGATACATAACTACTTACAATATTTATATTTAATTTTTTTCGAAAGAATGTGATGTAGAGAACAAAGTGGGAGAAAGTGACAATAATGCAGACAATGATAGAAACCTTTTTGAAGATTTTTTTCACGATGTTAATGCAGAAGGATTCACACAATGAGGAAGTGAAATATAATTTTAGGATATATTTATTGTCATTAAATAGTTTATTTATATACAAACAAACTAGGAATTGCTTTATTTGACTGAAAGCTCTTCTTTATTTCCAAACTATTTTTAAATGATACTTTTAATCTTTATTTTTAAAGTTATTTTTAACATAATTGTCTGTAAGTCTATAACTTTGATTTCTAAGGCTACAGTTTTTATATAAATAATATTACATTTAAATAATCTTTCCAGCAATGTATAACTCATGTATTTTTGATGAAATAAAATTTTTGACGTATATGGTTTTGACCTGAAACAAACGTTTTCCCAAAAAGTTTTTGCCAGGAATTTTTTTCTGGTGACTATTTATATGTTAGTTAGACAGACCAAATTTCAGCATCATATTGTTTTAATTGGGGTTAAGACTTTATTTTTGGCAATTCTACCAGACTGAAATAATGATATTGGTTTATGTTTTAAATCTGTTTTCTGTTTTTCATCTGTTTGGATGCTCAATGATTTTCTTTTTTTTTTTTTTTTGAACTCCTTTCCCTGAAAGGATCACAAAGAAGGATTTTCTTCTGCTATTTGTGTGAAGTTTTTTTTTTGTAGCATTGAAAATTTTTTGCTTACCTAGAGGTCTGCTTATCATTAGTGTTTATTGGAAATTAGTCCAATTTCAAATTAACAATGTTGAAGTCATCATCAGTTACATCACCTGTACACAATAAATAATTGTCCACATTTAAAAATCTGCAGATAAATATAGTAACTTATATTTTTAAGCACTTGGCTCTTCTTCTCCACGAATGGTAAAAGAAAATGGGAATAATGTTGATAATTTGGCACAAGATAAAATCACTAACATTGAAAATCATAATGGTGGAATGAGTTCTAGCTCTAAAGACAGTAGTGGTGATAATGAACATAAACCATTATATGTGCACCAGTCAAGTTCAATGAATACTACAGATTATATCGCTGATTTACAGAAGAAAGAAAAGTAAGTATGTTCATTGAATGATTAATATTTAAGCATGTTTATAGCTTTTCGATTTCTTGAACCTCTATAATTATTTTATACTCTATAAGTTGGAACTGATATTATTATTTGTTCTAAAGGTAATTTTTCACCATATCTCGTTGTGTTAGAACACAATGTGGTATATGCCAAAATCATTATAAACTTGAAATCTACAAAAAACAAAAACACTGACAAAATGTATTAAATAGAAAGAAGAAGAAATTTTTAAGGAGCAATCATTTATACCACTAGGTAATAGAAGTCAGACAAAAGTTATGTACTAAACAAGGGTAAAAAAAGTAAGTGAAGAGTATGTCATATCGATATTTGCTCCTACCACCAAGATCTTCACCTGGAATTTTTACTACTACCACCAAGATCTTCATTAGGATTTTTTTTTTCTTTTAGAAAGTAAAAAAAAAATTTAGTTACCCTGTTTTAGCGCGAATTTTAGGTCTAATGCAACATTTCTCAAAAACAACTCATTTAGAAATTTTCTTGAGTTTATCGAACTATAATAACTAAAAATAGATCTAATAATGCACATGAATTATTAGACCGATTTTTCTACCTGTCTACCTGTTGAAAAATCTTTTTTGGTACTGGATCCATGGTAATTTTTTGACTCATGCAGTGAAGGTTCTATAAATTTGTCTGTTTTGATAGTAAATGATAAATTAAGATAAATTAAAAACCCAACCTTTTTATGACAATGTTAATTTTAGTCATGAATGCTGCATCAGTTTCTTATCCAAAGAAAAAAGTAAATCAAAAATCCAAGTTGTTGAAAAACTTGTTTTACTGTCTGGTTATTATTTTTTATTCTTTTCTCTTTAATTCTTTTTTATTTTGACAGAAAATATAACAAACAACAACTAAAACACATTTTTCTGAAATTTTTTTGCTGACATCTGGGAATACTCGTCATTTTCACGTTTTTCTTGGAATTATTTTGTTTACCATTCAATTTTTTTGCTTTAAATCAAGGGTTAGCCAGGCAAACAATGTGGTGATAATGGATTTCTGAAAAAATTCTTGTTAGCTCGATTTTGGAGGAAAGAAGGCAAAAAAATTAATTATGGTGTTTTTGTTTTCATTTTTGAATAACGTGGGTCCAAACTCACAGTGCTTGATTGATGCAAAAATAAGCCTTTTGAATCTTTTTACAAAACCGTTTAGATTTTTTTTTTTTTTTTTGTATTTTCCCCTCATGATCATAGAGTGCATTTTTTGAGTCATTTCGCCTCTTGTTAAAAAAGCCTGTTTTTCAGTATAGAGTTGTAGTAACAGAATTTTTTTGGCAAAGTTCCATGTTGTTCACAACTTATGAAGATTTATTTCATCAACTTATTTATATTGTGTTGGAAGATTAATAACTCTAAATGAAATAATTTAAACCTTTTTTTTTTTCTTCTGCAATAAGCTCATTATTTCAACTTTTGTTAGAGAAGAATGAAAATTTCCTTTTGATATCTATAGGAAAGTGTCGTAATTAATTCTGTATATTGTTAGTTTTTCAAGTAGAAGTGATGTGTTAAAGAAAGTTTAAAACCATATCAAAAGTGTTAAATTTAAAACTCTTCCGAGAAGTTATATGAAGGACAACTTTCCTAGAAATAGTGTCTCGATAAAAGCGCCAATTGGAAACCAATAATTGTCTTCAGGGGTAGGTAGGATATACCACTCAATATTGTACCACTTCGCCTGTTTTTGTGGTTGATGTACTGTCTGCATTGCCATATCTGCTCTAAGGCAATGAATAACTGTCTTCCTACTTTCTTTGTTTTTCTGATGAGTATAGGATGCTCATTTCAGTTTACTGCTTGTAAGTTGTCTCGGTTGATGTTGATTGTACCAAGATAGTAGTTTCCTGATTGCTACATTGTAGACTGGTAGAAAGGAGCCCATAATCTTTGTTAACAACTTAGATAGGTTGCTCCCTCAACAGTTGTTAAATGGCATTGCAGTTGTATTTCCAAGTTAGGTTTGAAGGGTGACCTTGCATCTGTAAAGGCTCGATTCTCTGACACAATGTCACTGCTCAATAACTGACAAAATAATTTCAACCCAATGTTCTGGTATGAAAAATATTAATAAATCTTTATCAGGCTGTGACACATCACTCAAATGTTTAACAGCATTTGTGGTCTTCACAATAATTTTCCTCATTTGGAATATTTTTTCTTTAGTTCATCACCTGACATCTTAGCAATTTGTGAAACAAATCTTGATCTTTTTATAAGTTTGTTTGATTTAATTTTACCTGGTCACCTTCCTATCATTCGCAAGAACTCCTCTTTTACACATGCATGACCTATCTTCCTGTAGCTTGCAAAATCTTGAAAACCGTGGTTTATGTTACATTTGTTTATGTCTACAAGGTGTTGGTCAGAATTGAAATTTATATGGCGTTTTTTTTTTTCATGTTTCAGAATTCCTACACCTCCTGGCCTCCATTTTGATATTAAATACTCTAGATTGTCTAAAACAGCTAAATTGAGGTTGCAAGTCTTTAATTTTTTACCTTAAAAGCATCACTATTTTTGCTTCCAACTTCTTAAAATAACCATAATATATAACATACTACTATTTTCAACCAAAAACATAACATTTCAGATTATTAGTTTGTAAACTCTTTCTTCTCTTAAAAATGCTACCGCATTTACATTTGAAAAAATTTATATTTTTTGTATAGATGGGTGTCTTCCAAAAAGGATTTCCCTAATTTATGCAATAAAGGTTCGAATGTTTTTACAAATACCTGCTTTTTTTCATCATTTTGATGTTGGCATTTATATTTTAGCTTTTTTAAAACACACAACAAAATCTTTTTTTAATTTAACGTTTCCTTTATTTCATAAGACTATGATTTTCATCTTAGTAAGGTTGTTTGGAACTTTTTTCACTGATGTAAACAAACTTCAAAGAAATGAATAGTAATTTTGAATAAAATATGTGCAATGGAAAGAAAAACAATAGAGCAACAAGTTTGAGTTGATCTCTCGAACTTATCTTTCTAAATAAGGTTATTATAAAATAACAGTTTAATTTTAAATTGTTTTTATTTTTAAAAATCTCATATTTGCTATCATAAATAACATTACAATTTAAATTGGTATTAATAACATTTCACTTAGCAAACGTATTTTTTAAGTGACAAGCTTTCTGAGAATGGCATGAAATCTTTTTATTTTAATGAATCAATATATTTTTAATTTTATATATGATTATCCACAAGAAAAAATGGTTGTTAAGACTGCTTTCTCACACCAATATATGTGAGTTTGATATTATATAAAAATAACAGTGATAATATTAAATTTTTCTAATTTTAATAATATAATAAAAATGACTTCTTCTTGACATAATGGAACTTGTTATATAATACAATCAATCCATTTGACTTATGCTTAATTCCTTCCACAGAAAATTGTGCTCTTTTCATTGTACTCTTATTTAAAGGTTTAATGTTTATTGAAAATTTCAAAATGTGTTTCAAGATTTTTAGTGAGTTTCAATGTTGATGCATGTGGAGCAGTAATGGAGAGCAGGCTCACAGGCATTCGAATTATAATTCCTCGTGGGGCTTGTGCAATGCCAACTAGAATATCACTGAGGATTAAAAGGTAATTTTATTTATCTAGCTCACTTTAACTCACTTAAAAAAATCATTCTTTTGCTAAAGTAAGTGTCTTCAAATAAATTTTTATTTCTCGTAAAATAATTTAAAATTTCTTCTTCTTTGTTTATTTATGTACAATAAATCAAAATGAGTGTTTTTTCATTTCCTGTACAATGACTTATTTATTTCATGAACCACGAAAAAGTATTAATTTCATTCATGACACCAAAAAAGTAATTTTTCCATGTATTATGGCTCCAAATAAATTATATAATCATTTCACAGACATTTCATGTATTTAATAAGTATTTATTTATGTTCAAAATATATATTTGTATAATTCTCATGAAATTTTTTTTATATTGTCTACAATTAATCCAAATTTAACATCTCCAGATCTTTCTGAAATTGCCAATATTTTTTATTATCTTCAATGCTTCTGGGTTTTTCAGCTTTATTTTTTATCTGAGCATTGTGTTCATTAAATTAAAATACCATCAGGTCATTAAAGCCCAGTACTTACTAGACGAATAAGTGTGTTTATCATGCTCTGCATGATACATATACACTTTTTCGGTGATAAGCAGATGTCTTATCAAGAGTGTGAAAGAAAAAATATTACAAAATAATGTGTTCTGGGGAGGAGCTTGATGTATATGAAGAAGTTATGTACATGCTACTTAGTCGACACCGAACAAGAAAGAAAAAGATGTGACAAAGTAAAAAATTTTGGGTGCGAGTTAAAGCCAGGGAAATCTTGATGCAATTGTTGTACTTGTTGAAGAGCTAGAGGAGGACAGAGAACATTTTTTTTGCTACTTTAGAATGTCTCAAGATATATTTGAACATTTACTATCTTTAGTCAAAGATAAGATATTGAAAAAAAAGATTTCGAAAGGCAATATTTGTAAAAGAAAGACTAGTATTGACGCTACAAGTTTTAGCGTCGGAAGAATGTCTACAGTTGCTCGCATTTGCCTTTTGTATTGGTCGTACAACTGCATCAAACATAATTTCAGAAACATATGTTGCTATATATGATTTGCTCAAGTATCCATACCTAAAGTCACCAGAAGTGCCTGAAGAATGGGAAGAAATCGCTGCGCAATTTGCAGAAAAGTGGAACTTTCCGCATATTTTAGGTGCGATAGATGGAAAACATGTCCGAATTCAATGTCCACAGAAGACAGAGACACTTTACCACAACTACGAGTGAGTTTTTAGTTTGGTATTAATGGATATCTGTGATGTGAATTATTGTTTTATGCTATTCGATATTGGGGGGATATGGCAGTAATATGCCAGAAATGCCTGAAGAATAGGAAGAAATCACTGCACAATTTGAAGAAAAGTGGAACTTAAAATAGTATTTTTAATTTCATTAAATTGTTCGTCTGTTAGAATCAAGAAAAGTTTTAGTTAGTAATTTACGTTGTATTGAAATTTTCCTTTTTCTTTCTGAATTTTCTTTCTGATATATAATCAAATTGTTATTCATATTAATATTAATTCTAATCAGTTAAAGATGGCAGAAGGAAAATCACAACAGCAACATTTTCTAACAGGCGAACAATTTAACGAAATTAAAAATACTATTTTGAATAGCGTACTAAATTTTTTACCGAACATCTTGGAAGAAATTATTCCACCTATTCTGAAAAATATTACACAAATAATTAAATCAAAAGTTTCACAAAATCAACTGTGGTGCCACAAACTGATAAATCTTCTAATCTAGAAGTCAGCAAATTTATAAAGGAACGTCATTGAAAGTGGACTGACCTGTTAAAAAAGCGCAAAGATATTTTCTTTACATACACACGCTCAAATCGTTAAATTTTATTGTGGACTGCTTAGTAGAAGAACCGTTACGAAAACAAAAATAAATTATATCAAATGCTAGACCTCGCAAAAATGAAAACGTAAATGGAAATTAAGTGAATCGGCGTAAAAAAAATCTAGATGAAATCGATAACGAGTTTAATATATTTTTATTAGATAAATTTGAAGTAGTAGAAGGAGATTTTGGAGCAAAGAAATGAAGTCAAACAATGATAAAGTTACGCAAATTTGGGATAAAAACATCGAAGGAGAAATCAATGCATATAAGAAAGATAAAGAAACAAATATTACAAAAGAAGATTCAAGGGTTTAAAATCGAAATTACAAGAATACACGTTAAACTAATGACGCAAAATATAACAATCATGGTAGACCAATTAGTAATCTAGAAAGATCGTATAACGATCATTCAAAAAAATATCATCTTTACAACCACCACTCACCATATCAGAACCACGATCACAACAACTATTACTACGACGACCGTTACCACCCCGCTAGAGAAATCACCAGCACCAAAAATCATCAACCTTTCATCCTACCGACCATCAAAACAAGAACTGTCATTATTGAAAAAAGGATAAAAATTTGCACCGGCTACTAAAACCAATCACATTCAATTCAAATTTAGTTTATAATAGCTCAAATAAAAATTTTTGCTCAAAAAATATTAATTGACAACAAATTACAAATGATATTGAAAAAAACCACACCTTATTACTTCAAATTTAATGACAATCACATGGTTAAAAATGGCCATTTAAATACTCCAATATATAAAGAAGTCACAACAACCACAGATAAAGTATTATTTCAAAACATTAACAAGCTAGTTAAAAAATATCAAAACAACCTTACGAAAAAAGAAACAGATTATATTACTAACTTTCAATGGAAAATTGATCGGTTTTACTGTCTTCCTAAAACACATAAATATAAATCTATAAAAGAAGAATTTAACAAAAAAATACTGACGTAATTAACATCCTAAACTCACCAAACTTAAAAGGTAGACCATAGTTGGAGGTGCAAAAAGTCGGACTCAAAAATTAAGTTCGCTTTTATAAAAAATATTAACCCCTATTACACCTAAACTCACTACTTACGTAAAAGATGATTGGCATTTCATTAAACAACTACCACAAAACTTAGATTACGAGGCAACATTATGCTCATGTAATGTAGAAAGTCTATACATGTTGATCCCCATAAAATTAGGTTTAGATGCTATTGACTATTGGATAGATAAAGAGAGCGCTTTAATTGATAACCGTTTTTCTAAAAGTTTCATAATAGAATCTTTAGAATTTATTTTAAAAAAACAGTAATTTAATTTTTGAACAAAAGTGTTACAACCAAACTGAAGGCGTTACCATGGGAACAAAGTGCCCCCATATGCTTGTTTAACAATTGGTTATATAGAAGAAATGAAATTATTTCCTGTGAAACTCCCAAAGTTTCTCTCAAACAATGAGATCGAAATTATAAAAAAAATTTTCAAACGATATATGGACGATGGGTTTTTATTATGGCCCAATTCTTTAAATTTCGCAAACTTCATAATTAAAGTTTCTATCCAAAATAATTTGGATAGAAACTTTAATTAAACTTACGAAAAAGCGGAACTATATAACGATACTCATGGTCAAACATATCAAGCTGTAAGTTTTCTAGACGTAAAACTTATTTTAAAAGCTAATAGAACAATTGAAACTGATATATATTACAAAACCACTAACTCTCATGATTATTTACCGTATGATAGCGCTCACCCATTATATTGCAAAAATAACATAAACTTCCAGGTCCTGCTCCAACACCAAAAAATCCTAATAATAGTATCGCGTTAGTAACAAATAATTCTAACACCAATCATAATTTTACTGTAAACAATATAAAGCGTAAACTTGAATCAACTAATGATATTGAACAAAATTTTTGAAAGATAGTAACAATATTTTATATCAGTGTCAACCACCAAATTTACTCCGATTATTGAACAAGACTGATAAACCTGATAGTACAACAGACGTTTTTAAATGCACAGATAATCGTTGGAAAATTTGTTGTTTATACTGGGAAGAAGGAAATGAAATTAAATTATCTAACAATAAAACATGACATATTAGAAGTATGATCATGTGTCATTCAATTAATGTTATTTTTGCACATGCAACATGTGCAAAAATGAAACTTATATTGGGAAAACGATAGGTGATAATAAACTTGGTCGGGGTTTTAAAATAAGAATGAATCAACATATATCAAAAAGTAGAACTCATCGTGTAAGTTTCCAATTCATGTGTACAACTGCGGTATTAAAAACAATTGCTTAATTGGTTATGATTTCCCTTAAGGAACCTGATAAATTAGAAACAATGGAAAGTCATTTTCACATAAGCAGCTACGACACATTAAATAATAGATAAAAAAACATTCCACTATTATAATTAATCTGTCTGTTAAAAAGGTGAATATATATAAGTTACACATATATATATAAAAAAATTTTTTTAAATATTTGTTTATATTAGTATAAGACACGCACTGAGGAATCAAGAAAATCTTTAGTGTGCAATTTACATTGTATTGAAATTTTCCTTTTTCTTTCTGAATTGTTATATAATCAAATATATATATATATATATATCATACACATATATATGTAT
>JAUZNK010062470.1:0-14766 GCA_035046665.1 Euphysa ruthae
TATATATTGCAATTGTCTTAAAAATATCTTTATAAATAACATTACTGTCTTTCATGTCATAATTTCTTTAAATTCTCTAATGCTCAAAAAGTTTTTATGAAACTACGTGGAAGTGAACCAATTTTATTAGTAATTTAAAATGAATATAAAAATATTGCTTTCTAATTTTGATACCTGCATATATCATATTTTAACTGATATAATTTTTTTATAAATACCCTATTCTAAAATTTTAAAAGTTTCCAAGATTTAATAAATATGTAGTATTGTTTAAGGCTTTGCAAACTGGGTGAAAAATTGTTTTAATAAATACTGATTTGTTTTCATTTTTGGTGTTTCATTAAATGCAGTTTTTTTTTTTTTTTTTTTTTTTGATTTTTAGTGACCCAGCTTTCGTCTTATACCCCAAAATATTGCCACGACACTATCTCAATAGTATCAAGGAATTATAGTTGATTATTTGCAACAAATTAATAAGAAAGAATTGATTTTAAAGTAAATTACCATTTTTGAAGCTTGGTATGCTTCTAAAATTTTATAAAAACAGTTAAATGCTGATAACAAATATTAGATTTATATAAATGACTCTTCAAAATTTTTGTTTAGATTGCTCTGCATTGGTCATGTCATATTTTTAAAAATATATTTTAAATAATTTCTTTGTGTTCCTGTTTATTTTGGTTGTTTTTGGCATGTTTTTTGTTTAAATTTGTTTAATTCATTTCAACTTGACAGTTTATGCACAATTTTGCTGCATCTTATGGAGTATCGAATGGTACGACAATTTAATTTCTTCGGTTTCTATTATCTACCATTCAAATCTTTGGAGACAAGTTTAGGTATTTCATTTATTAATCTTTTGTAAATTTGACTTTAGGCCATTCATCTACGGGCCAACCTCGCAAGGGGAAAGACTGCATATTATACAGAATTTTGTACATAACCCATTGGTCAACACAATTTTTATATCAAAGGTATGTTTTTTTTTTCTAAATGTGATTTTGGGCTCAAAACAGAAACTGAGAGTCCAAAAACGAAATTTATCTATCTACAAAGTAAATACTATCATTATTATGGATATTTGTAGTTTAACTTTCGTTCTCCATGCATGCATGGGTTGAATGAGATATTTTAGACTGGATTCCAACTTATTATATCTTTAACCAATCCACTATTTACCTTTGTTGATATTTATGACAAGTTCGATTTTGTTAAAGTAATTGGAAATATTTGTTAAGGTCTTTTCAAATTATTTTTAATTACAATGAAGTTTTTATCTGAAAATTATACTACAGTGTATGTCATCTGTATATTTAAAAAGTTTGGTACTTTCTAAACATTCTTGCAAATCGATTAGAAGATGGAACCCTGCAGTACACCTGAATGAATATACTGGTGTTTTTATAGAAAAAGCTCCATGGTACTCATCAGATTGCTTACATTGAAACAAGTAGTCTGTAAACCACTGCAATTTCTCATTTTATATGCCATAAGTAAGAAGCTTATTTAACACTAAATTATGACTAATAGCCTTTAACTGCCTTTACCTTCCTACCTGTTTCGTTTTAAATATTCATATCATCTTTCTGTTAAAGGTTTTCGTTGTCATTAAAAGCTTTATCGACTACATGTGTTTCAGAGAGAAACATAACTTCAATATGGGAATGAATTTTCATAAGAAATTCTAGTTGATCAAAGTTACTTAGTAATCCTCGGATGTTATGATGGACAATTTTCATACCTCTGGCTGTAACGAAGTTGTGTAAATCTGTCGGTCCAGGACATGTTTCAACATCTCCACAACATTGCAACAAAATAAACATATATTTTTTGAGCGAATTGTGACTATAAATACAATAAATGTTTCTTTCTTCGAAATTCCACAGAGAAGGACATATAAAAGTTTCTCCAAAATCTTATTTATTCAATGTTATACTAATTGCGTTGCTTGAAACAAAACATACTTTCTCCATAAACAAGATAATAATAACAACAATAATAACAACAATAAATAACAACAATAATAACAACAATAATAACAACAATAAGGAGATTTAAAAAGATGCCCGTCATTGTTAAAAGCATATTATCATAGAATCTAAGAATTTTGAAAGTGGATTTAAACTTTAAAAATTAAAGTAGTCAGTAGTAACTCGGTTAAAAGGACTCAGTTAAGAGGACCGATTATTTTGTTAATTTTAATTTTACTCTGCTTCTTCCAGATATTTATTAAACACTTTATTATAAATAAATCAATATCATAATATTATATTATAAGATTTTTAAATATTTAAATTCAATTTTAAAATTCTAAAATTCTTTATATGTCTACTCTTTTCAATATAAATATCATAGCTTTACTCATTTTACTCATGTAATGATACGCTTTTAGGTTGGGGATACTTCATTTGACATGCCTGAAGCCAATGTCCTTATTCAGGTAAATAATCAACTTTAAAATATCATGGCTACAAATTTATAATCTTACGTAGAATTATATAAAGTAATTTGCATGCGTCTTGACAGTTTTTCTTGGAATCCGCTCATTAGGTTTTTTTGGTTTTTCTTGCATGATACTATATGCCAATTAGGGTTTGAAAGTGACAAACCCTGATTTTTCTAAAAAAATTTTTTAATCTGAAATAGGGCCCAATAATAGGTACTTTTCTGAAAATCTTTTGATTTGATTTTTCAAATTTTTTGGATGAAATTAAAGGATCATAGGTACAAAATTGGCTATTTCCAGCTTTTCTTACATTCTCCTTTGCCCAAAATTTTACCGAGTATTTAAATTTCTGCCATTATTTGAAAATATTATTATTTTGGTGTTTAGATATCTTCCCATGGTGGATCACGACGTCAAGTAAGTTATATTCAGCAAGTACTTAGACCTATATTTTATCTTTAATTCATATTTCTGATTGGTATCTTGTAAACATGATGTTTATTTTTATACATAAATTATTATTTTTGACTGATGCTATGTAAGTAATAATTTAAGAGTATTGATTTAATGACTAAACAATAATGCTTTTAAAATTCATGCTAGCACATAAAAATTGGTTTAAATAGTATGTAAAACATTTTTTGTGTTTTAGTCATTCTAAAATGTGTGATAAATGATCATTATTGACTTTATTTCTTATTTAAGGAAGCTCAGCGTCTTGGTAGAATATTGAGGGCGAAGAAAGGTAGGTGGTGAAAAGTTTTTATTTTAATAAAGTATAAAATGTATATATAACAATAGAAAACATCAGTCTTATTGTTGAGAAAATATAATATAAAATATTGTAAATATTTGATAAAATATTGTAAATATTTGATAAAATATTGTAAATATTTGATATGAAATCACATTAACAGTAAAGTAAGCAAGTAAAGTAAATAGTCATTATTTGTTAAGAAATATAAGATCGTAATAATTTGAGGGTTAAGTTAAAATACTATAAATGTGTAAGGCCGTAATGGTTTGAAACATTATTATATATGTATGATAGTAATAAGTCAAGTTGAAATTTTATAAAAATTGATTTTATACTAGAATTGCCAAATTTAATTTTCAATTTTTTCAAAATTTTAAATATCAATAAAAATACCTTTAGCTCAAAAGCATTTTTTTTTATGTCATAGGCCAAACGTACGCCTAATTTGTATACATTTGTTATAAAATTTTCCATGACATGAGAGTAGGTACAAAAAATCAGGAATTACCCTGAGCTTAGATATTGATTAAGCTCACTAGGCCGTAATTTAGATATTTTTTATAGGCTGTTGAGCATAATTTTGATTATACGATACTAAAAAACAAGCCTGATATAATTGCTTTTGTCTTACTAAAATCATTCTTCTTTTTTTTCTAGATATGGCAGCAGAAGAATATAACGCATTCTTTTACTCCTTGGTGTCTACAGTAAAATTTTTTTTTTTTTATGTTTCGTCATATGCCTTTTTCTACTTAATTTTATTGGTCTGATATTTTCATTCTTAACTTTTATTTCTTTGGTACAGATTCCCAATCAGGTTAACACTTAAGTGATAATAGTTACCAAAAGGCGCAGAATGCAATATGAAAAATATTTTATTTTTTTCTACCACTTGCCTATGGCCTCATAAAATTAAGAGTAAATTTAAAATCATTGTCATAAACGTTTATCTGCTTTTACAGTAAGAAATTTAAAGAAAATCAACGTTTCTGGTAAAAGTTAGTGTTTACATGTTATATTATTACATGTAGATATTGTTATTTGATGAAAGTGTTGGAGTAAAGTTTTATAGTTGGACGTCATCGCAAACATACTTGCAGTGACACAGGCATCGGATTTTTTTACCATAGAGCCACTCACTAGAATAATTGCTAATCAAAGGCTGACGACCATTCCCTAACTGAATGTCCGTACGAGATATCAAATTGATATTTGCCATATTTTGGAGAAAATTATGACATGGAAAATTTTCTTACACTCTTTACTTTTCAGTGAATTAAGGTATCTGTATAGATAAATACAAACCAGGGTCTTCAATTAATACTGACTGAGCAAACCAAGAAATATTCAGCCATATAGAAGGAAAGAGTTATAGCTTTTTACAGGATATATTATTTGTTTTTAGGACACAGAAGAAATGTATTTTTCGAACAAAAGACAACGGTTTCTTGTTAATCAAGGTTATAGTTATAAAGTAAGCATTTGATATGTTTAAATTTTTTCTGAAGGTATAAAGGAGAATATTAGCAATTGCAATTTAGAATTAGAATTTTAGAAAAAAAAAAGATTCTTGTTTTTTAATGCTGAGCTCAAATAAAAACGAATTTTTAGGTTTTCTTGGAATTCGCTCATTATTACCATTATTTTCTTTTGCCGCCTGTTAAAATTTCTGGCTCCCTAACATCGAGCCTCAGCAACAAATAATAAAAAAATATTTTTACATTTTTATTATTTCTCAAAAAAAAATCAAATTTGAATAATTACGAAATCTGTAGGAAGAGTGTTTATTTTCAGAAATTCTAGGAACAGTCATTGCTTTCAGAAATCTCTAGCAACAATCATTGTTTTAAGAAATCTTTAGCAACAGTCATTATTTTCAGAAATCTCTAGCAACAATCATTGTTTTCAGAAATCTCTAGCACCAGCCATTCTTTTCATAAACACTAGAAACAGTCATTGTTTTCAGAAATCTCTAGAAACAGTCATTGTTTTAAAAAATCTCTAACAACAGTCATTGTTTTCAGAAATCTCTAGCAACAGTCATTATTTTCAGAAATCTCTATAAACAGTCATTGTTTTTAGAATTCTCTAGCAAAAGCCATTTTTCAAAAAATATTACGTTTTTGTTAATTCATTAATAAAAATCATATATTTTATTTAAAGAGTTATGTTGAATGCATCTTTTGATCTATAGAAAGATACCAAGTAATTTGCGGTTTTAGAAATTTATTTAAATTTGATTTTTATAAATTTTTGTTTTTGATGTTATTAAAGTAATATAAAATCGTTAATTTTACCTGGTTATAGTTTGGCCTCTCAAACTAGCCTTAATAAATATATTTTTTTAAAAAAAACGTAGAGAATTAAATGACAGACTCAAAAAGGAATTAGGTTTCAGTTATTTTAACCAACATTTTCTGTTGGCATTTTTAGACTGATATTTTGAATGAAAAGGATACTTGAAATACTTTTTCGAAACCCTGGTGTCGGGCGACTGAGAGATTTTTTTGAAAAATTAGTGTTACGTGAATAATATGTTTTAAATGAAGGAGAAAGAATGTTTAGTACGCCATCAAATTACTCTTGACCTGTTATTCAAATTTAGCATAAGGTTAAAGAGGATCTTTTGATTATATCTGAAAACTCTTGGGTTTTAATATCAAACCCAAATATGGTCGTTTTTAACTTTCAAAGTTTTTTAGAAACAATTTAAACATTTTTTTTTTTCAAATTTTATGTGCGTACATGTGCGTATGTGCGTACATGTACACATATGCATGTACGTATGTATGCATGCATGCATGTATGCATGCATGCTGAGTGGACGATATCCGAATTTGAACCCGGAACTTTAAAGTTGGGAGTCAGATGTTTTCCCAACTAAGCTATCCGGGTACGTTTTAATCACATCTTCTATGACGACTAAATCTGAGATTATATAATTATATTTAAATCTACTCTAATAACTTATGTTCAAACATAAAAGACACGTTTAGAACCATTTTACCTGATAACAATAATCATGAACTAGCACCACACTTCAAGAACATTTTAAAAGATGAAATCAGAGAAAGTCAGATAATTACATTGTATCATTCCATAAAAATTTGAACAACATTACCCAAAAATGTGAGATGCATCTTTTTGTTCGGTCTTGGGATGTCAATGATAGAGTAAAACTTAGATAGTGGACATCAACATTCCCTGGGAATTCATTCACTCATTCTGATCTCCTAACACACTTTAACGAAGGTTTGTCAGGATTAGGTTTAAGCAAAATGTCTCAAGTTTCTTTGGATGGACCTTCTGTAAATTGGAAATTCTTAGAAGTATTATTGAAACAGAGACAAGAAAAGGTACTACTACTAAAGGGTGTTGGCAAATACTCCACGAGAGCTTAGCTAGGCATGAAGATTATGAGAAAATCACATGTGCATCAAAATATCCTCTTTTTGTTTGCGTTACAAGGTGGGTTGAAAATAAGTCTTTAGCAGATCATGCTATTGAAATCTGGCCAAATATATGTAAACTGGTGGAGTTTTGGGAAAAGTTACCAAAGTCTAAACAACCCAAATCTAAAACCTTTTTAAATGTGCAAAAAGCTGTGAAAGACAAACTCATTCCGTTAAAGTTTTTAGTTTTATTGCTAGATTGTTAGAGTCATGTTTGCTTGCTTACCATACTAATAAACCAATGGTCCCATTCATATTAAGTAATTTCGAAAAATTATTTAAAAACTTATCGAATTTGTTTGTGAAACAAGAAGTTATTGAAAGATGTTCGAAGCCTACTAAATTGAAAGAAATTGACACTTTAAATAAAGAGAACATACTCAAGCGAAAATATATTAAAGTTGGTTTCTCACCTAAACACAGCTTTCTTCCTACGAATAAATTATGCCATTACTAATGGTGAAATTGATACTCTCAGAAAAGATAATACTCACTTATTACTACTATTATTTGAAAAACTCGTTATGCAAACTCATCATGGTTCAGTTTTGCGTAATTCGATTGTCTTAAATCCAACCATAATGCTAAGTATGCCTGTAGCTGAGAAAAAATACAAATCTTTATTGACTTAAAGCGTGTTACACCAAGTTTTTCTGAAAAAGCTTTGAACCAATTCGTTTACTTTGTTAGTTAATCAAGAATACCACAAGGCATCTTTCACGAATTTAATAGATACAGATAGACTGGACGACTTCTGTTTTAACAAATGTAATATCAATAAATAAAAAGAGCTGGCAGCAGTATTCAAGACATTACCGGTGAATCATGGACAAGCATCTGTCAAAAGAGGGTTCGGTCAAAACAATACAGTACTAGCTCAAAATTTAAAAGAAAATTATTCTCGAAACTACAAAAAAGGTGGCAAACTAACTTTTTAAAATATGTTGATGAAGCTGAAAAGAAACAAGGCATTTCACTTATTTCAAAAGCTAATGCCATAAAGCGTAAATCTGACGAAAAAAAGAGATGATAAAATTAGAAGAGGCACTTGGCATTTTTTTTCATACCTAAAAAGCTGAAAATTGTGTCCGTGCAAGAAAATCTAAAATTTTACTTATTAATATTAATGTTTTTTCCTTAAAATCAATAGTATGATTATTTTACCACTCAGATTTGTTATAAGATATTTTACTCAGGGAAAATCACATACTTTTCAACAGTAAAGTCATGGAAAAATAATAAGAAATCAGGTCTAAACCAGGGAAAAAAATTTTCCTAATGTACTGTGAATCCTGTTTTAATTGTTTAAGGATGATCGTTCTCATTCACGAGACCCAATGTCGAGCTTGTACAACAAATTACACTTCCTTAATTTTCTTGGTAAATTATGTTGCAATTGTAAATTATTTTGCAATTTTAGACAATTCTTGTGTTATTCAGAAAAACATTTCCCCTGATTAATTTTGCTTGTGAACTGGGTTGGCTTTCAAACTGCCCTTAACAATGGTGTTAAAAAACGCAGAAAATTAAAGGGCGGACTCAAAAAGTAATTTGATTTCAGTTATTTCAACCAACATATTCTAACTCCCTACGAAAAAAATAATTTTAAAAGTTCTGATATATTTTTTCTTTTACATAATTTTATAAAAGTTTTTATTCAAAAGAAATTCTTTCACTATCAACATAAACTTGTTTCTAAAATTTATTTAATATTTATTATAATAATTTATTTATATAATAAAGTTATTCTTGAATTGAGAAAGTGTTATTTCCTTTTACCAAAAGGAAGACTAACTCCTATATTTCCAAAAGTACCTCCAGTATTACTCTTTCCACCATTGAGTCCAAGTGTTGCTCCATTCTTCCATGTTTTGCTAACTCCGAAACTATGTGATTTTCCACCAAAATTATTGGTTGTTTTAGATCCCGATAAACCCCAACCATTGTTAAACTTTTTATTTAAACCAAAAGAATTGGATTTGAATCCAAATTTATTGTTTCTTTGATGATTAGCTGATAATGAGAATCCTTTTCCTAACTTTTGATTTACACCGAATCCCAAATTAGTTCCAAAATTTTGCGTCTTAAAAGCAGAACCAGATAAAGACGTTCCTGTTTTACCAAAATTCTTGGTACCAAATAAACCTGCTCCGATACCAGCATTTCTATCGTAGCCTAATGATCCACCAACGTTGGAACCACCTTTGAGGTTATACGACTTGGAAAGCTGGAAATTCTGGTTTGGTGTGAATGAATCAATCTTCAATGGGTTCCATTGAGCTCGAGCTTCAATAACAGTGATTGAGAGTAAAACAGCAAAAATCATAAACATTTTTATAAGAGATTATTATTTTCTCTTTCTATTTATTTCATATAATATTAATTTAAGACTTCTTCAATTTATTTTGATAAAACATTAACAAACTACTGTCCTTTTATACTCATCAAACTAGGAAGTAAACTACTAGATACTGTCAGTAAAACTGAAAGCAAATGAAAGAAGACTGAAAGAAATTCTGAAAGTTGTTTTTATTATTTGTTTATTAACCATACATTATAAGTTCACACGTCATTTTTTTATAACAAATTTGTAAGATCAGTTTACAAAACATACAAATAAAGCAGTTTCGTCGAAAGTCATACGTTCAAATTTTAATATATTTTACAGTTTTACTTTTGAATTAGAATGCCATATGTTAGAGAACATACCTGAGATGTAATAAATACGACGCTTATTTTTCCACCGGAATTTCTAAAAATGGAACTTGGCGCTTAACCTTTTCTATAAATGTAATAATGTTTATAATTTTCCCTAAGGCTTAAAATAAATATTTGAAATATTAACAAGAGTGGTTAATACTCATAAAACTAGCCGCATTTTTATACAAGTGAAAAATGTTTTTTATTTCGCTTTTTTGTTTTATCCCAACTATTAGATATTTCAGTTAATTTTAGGACATAGTAATTGCAGTATTTTACTAATGTATTGCTTTTACTTCTATGCCTTCAAAGAAGTTAGGAAAACACTGGTGTCATGTTTGGCTTTTCATAAAATGAATCAATGTTGGGATTTTTGCATACAAGTTGAAAATAGTCTGAATATTATTTATTTTAAGACAAAATTTATCACTATAAACTATTTTTGTGAAATTTTCCCCTAACTCGTTACGAGGAAAACCGCAATAAATCATGGAGACAGAACATTTTAAAAATCTACTTGCAACCAAACGTGGTTTATTGATTGATTCCTGTCTTTTTTTTTTTTCTTTGGATTGTAAATTTAAGACCAAATTTATGCAATTAAGTATTTCACTAAATATGAATTAAGTCAAGAGTCTGAAGAGGAGGTTTATAATTTAATTTCCATGTGAGGATAAAGGTAATCCATCGAAGTAATGTTTACCTTTTAGTAGAAATGTAAAATATATATATATAAAAACATTTTTTCAGTGACAACGTTAGCGAGATTTAAATTTGGAAAGGCCATTGTTATACTGCTACAAATCTATAACAAACCGCTATTGTTATTTAAACCTGAAGTATAATTAATCACTTCGAAGTTTCTAGTTTGATAATAATCATTTGTATACTAATGCTGAATTATTACAAATAATTCATCTGCTTTGAACGTGGATCATAAGAAGATAATTTAGTTATTAAATTAACTGAAAATGAAACGGAAATTACCAAAAGATCAAGCAAAAAAAAATGGAAAGATTACAAGAAAATCTCAAAAGTTTTGCCTTTAAGCCTTTAACTGTCGTAATAAAAATAATAAATTTATTCGCTCGACAACAATCTTGGTAAAAGATATTGACGTTTTAGAAATTTTGATATAATTCAAAACCAAACGACGCTAAAAGTGCTCTGAAATAGTGGTTTACTTTTTCCCAGTGCTTAATCTTTATTTTTCCAAGTTAATTTTCTTAACTATGGAGGTGCAATATTCAACAAGAAGCTATTAAACTCACAGTGATGGCTGTTATAGTTGGATTCATTGGAAAATTGACTTCCAGCTTTACTTTACGCATACCAATTTTGACCAGAAAGCTGTATTTTCACCAATTATTCTATCTATGATTGTTTGAATAAGCTGTTTATTCGATTTATTTAGTGGGAGTAGCTCAATTAAAGCAAGTTGGAGGTAAAAAAATTTTCAAAATTACACTTTATGTACAAAAATCTGAGTAAAAGAGGGAAAAATTTTTTTTGAGATTCGCTGAGAAGTTTAAGGAATGAAATGGCACTGTTCATCATTGAATTAAAATAAAACATGATCGATTTTAGGTGATCACCAAATTGGCTGGTATGGACCAGGTACGTGATTTCTTTTCTTCACTGATTTAGTAGTTCAAGTTTTTTTTTTTTTTTTTTTTTTTTTTTTTTTTTTTTTTTATTGTTAAAAATTTTATTTTATAAAATTATTTTTTAATTGTCAAAAATTGCTCGTATTCGTTTTTTAAACCCACTTATTTATCCGCTTTGATATTCAGTTTGATGAAAATATTTTTCACTTTAAGACAATTTTTTCACTAATTTTCAATTATTATCTTGCGTTTTCAGTTACAGGTAAAAATTTCATATTATCTTGCAGGAAAACCTTTCTTATACGAATAGAAAAGAACACCATGAGCTGTTACAGAAGGTATGCATTTGAATAATTTACTGTTGCTAGAAAAACTCTAAGCTGGAAATCCAAAAATATTTTGGCCAACGTCATTGGCTAAATTTTCAAATAATATCAAGCCGTGTCTTGTATTTTTATATATTTTCAATGAATTAGCCCTAGCGTTGCTGTTTGCCATGTTTGCTATCTGATTAGCTTATGGAAAATTTTTATTCTCATTTTGTTAATAAATTTTTTTGTAATGCTACCTCAAAAACAATAATATCAGTAACATAGCTAAAAAGAGCAAATACTTTAAAGAGGCAATAAAAACATCAATGTTCAGACAGTTAATGGCGTAATAAATAAAGGACTATGAGCAAAAAATTATCTTTTTTTTCTTCTTTTTTTTTTGTCTTTTTAGTGTTTCATTTGGGCCCCAAATTTGTTCTTGAGAGCTGAGAAACCCTGAAACTAGTAATTGCTCAAAATAATGGTCACTTTTTTCCATTGATTTTTTTAAGCGTTTCGTGTGTATCCTTGACTTAGAATAGCTATTGCCAATATTTAAAGGCGCAAGGCGCTCACATAATTTTTGGTTATAAAGTGAGCATTTAAAAACTATATGATTTATTGAATTATTTTGTCAAATAAACTTCCTTGATAAGGGAACTGTTAAGTTGGGAAATATTTTGTTTCTATTTTAGGAATATACTATAAAAGCAGAGCTATTTAGCTCCACACAGTTATTAGTAAATGATGAGAATAAGTAATGATTATAGTTCATAAAGAGAAGCTTGATTTAACTTCTATTACCACCACTGAACTTTATGCCTTCATTCTATTGTATTAATATTTTCGTTTCTCGTATAATTTGGATGGTCTCGCCCACTCTATTTTTCAATGTTAGGTGCTAGCAGCAACTGATACGGACGCAGATGAGGAAAGGTTACCTGGTGATCCAACTAAAGGTGGAAATGTAAGTTTTTCTTACATTCAAATAGTTGTGCATAAAGCTGCTATAAAGATTATATATCTGCAATAAAATGTCATAGCTAAACTCGTACAGTAAGTTACCCAAATAAGAAAATCAAATTTATTAGAATGCGTATTTATGAGATTGATATCCGAATTCCAGAACGGAGGCTAAATATTCTAAAGATATCTCAAGTGTAATTTATACACTTGATATATCGTTGATATGTCAAGCTGGCAATCAGTTCTATTTATTGCGAAGGAAATGGTAATGTTTATTTGCATCAAATTGAAGCACACTGTATGAAAAATCCAAAATACTGAAAGGTTAATTTCTTTTCTTTCTTTTTTTTAATTTTAGGTTGTTCGGAAACAAGGTTCTATGGCCTCTATGTCTGGAGCAGATGATATGTTGTATTCGGAGTTTAACAAAGGCTCGAAAAGTCGTCACCCACTGTTTAAACGATTCCGGCTTTGAAATAACACCAGCAACGTATGCATCTTTCTACTTATCTTCAATGTGAATGGAGTTTAGTTTGCACACATAAAAGCGTGTTTGTGCTTCTACACAGCAAGTCCACTTTTAAGATTTGTTACAGTGGAAAAATGGTAGCTACATGTTTAGGCTAAATTATCTGAAATTTATTATTCCAATCTTCAAACTAAGTATAGAGAAGTAAAAGACATTTAAAAAATATGAAGAAAAACATTTTTAACACATTTTAAAATTACTACTGTTAACATCGAAATATATTGCAATTGTGATTTGCTTATTTTTTATTTTTTTTAGCAAGGGGAAAACCTCTCTGTGAAACTCCCGCATTCCTATTTGGCTGACCTGATTTCAATAAAAAAAATTTTAGCTAAAGCACGGAGACTGTGTTGATTTTTCTTCAGAGTTCCCTAAAAATACTTATCCTATTTTTTGCGGAATTGAAAGTAATTTGCTTTTAATAGTGGTTTTCAAATGGTTTTACGACTCCTTACAAATTTATTTTATGAACTCAAAACCGCGAGCTAATTCTCTCCATGAACTCTCCACTCCTAAACATATCTCCCGTGGAGTTGAAGGAATATGGCAGGGGAGTAAGTAACAGTAAAATGTAAGATCTAATAGCGCATCATATGAAGAAAACGACAATGAAAAAAGGTTTGCTTTTTGTTGAACAAAGAACCTGCAAAGCATTCAATTGGTTTATTAATTTAATACTCAAATGAACAGCCTTAAAGTAGGTTTTTCTTTTCTACCAAAGTAAATTCGTATTTCAGAGTCAATGCTCGCGATTATTCTTTCCTTGGATGAAGGACAGTTTAATGGGTTTGGAAATATGGCATTTATTTCCTATGAAGTCTATAATTTAATTTCAAGTTTTAGTTAATTCCAAGAGGCTGGACTGATTTTTTAGGCTGAGAAAACGGTTACGCCGTATTTTGGTAGTATATTTACACCCATACCTTAAATAATCTTCATGCAGATTTGATCAGGCACATTTGTATGCGGTTTATGGTACTGCGAATTCTGGTAAGTTTTAATATCTGTCATTTCAACAGCCACAACACATTTTTCAAGGACTTAAAAATCCGTATGCTTGTAGTTTTAATATTAGTAAATCATGATTTAACGTATCAAAAGCTTTTGAGAGGACCATTAAGACTGCACCAGCATATCCATTTCAATCTAGAGATTTTTTCTATCATAGAAAGTAATGCATATTGAGGTGACAAATAGTCGTTTAAAAAACACCAGATTTGATTTTTCATTAGTCTTTCAAAAACTTTTGATACAATTGGTAAAACACTGACGGGTCTATAGTTTTTGCAAGACGTTGCACCCCCTTTTTAAACACTGGAGTAACATCTGCAAACTTTAGTTTATTAGGAAGGTTTGATGTCAAAAATTTATTTAAAATATTTAAAAAGAGTTGGTAAGTAAGATTTCGAGAACATTTATAAAATCCGAGGTGGAATATTTTTTGAAGATTTCTTGCCGTCTAACCTTACCAATTCATGCTCTAAATCGTCAAGACTAACTAATGAAGATTAGTTAGTCCCTCAAACCCCTCAAAAACAACAAAAAGGTATTAAACCTGCAGCTATGATGGTTGCCACAAACAAATGCACATTAGTTATGAAAATTACAATACAACAGAAAACAAAAAAAAAAAAATGAAAAAAAGAATAAAGATTAAGATAAAGAACAAATGGTGGCAAGGATAAGCACAAAATTGTCTGTCACAACAATATTCCCATTGTGGTTCCTTTATACATCACACACAAAACCGGACTCAGCCGAAGCATAGTAAAAAAAAAAATAAATATCTATATATATATATGTAAAATTTTAAAAAGGTGGATTTTTACAGAATTATAGTCTATATTTATTAAGTCTGCGAAATATATCCAAAGAGGTAAAAAAATATCTCCTTGATATTATGTTAAAATACCGTTATAGTTTGTGATTGATTTTATTTCATTTGAAAGCCTGTTCCATATAAAGGGACCTTTTGATGACAGACAATTTTTTCCCATA
>JAUZNK010062481.1:0-14765 GCA_035046665.1 Euphysa ruthae
AGATAAACTAAATAGTTGAAAGTTACCAATTTATATCAATTTTTTAAATAAAAATAAAACCACTGATAAAATAAATATACTGTATGTAATTCTTTTTAATTAGAGATATCAAGGCTTCCTCTTCTTAGACTGCCAAAGAGTATATGGCAACGGGTATCAAGGCCACGTTGGTATACTGACAACTACAGAAAGTTTTCTCTTGATCTCGAAGAGTTTGAAAGAAAAAGAAAAACAGAGCGATACAAAGCAAAATATTCCCTATATGGCCTACTGCCAAAGCATGGTCAGTTGAATGTTACTCAGGTATTATAGACAGTGAGTTTGTTTAAAAAAATACTAGCAAGTTGTGTGCATAAAAACCGCTGTGGTCTTATTCATAGATTATTTCAATGGGATTCGAAATCATTTAATAAAATATGCTGAAAAGTGTTCTAATCAAATTAAACGTTTCTTTTAAGATGTTTTTTTTTTCTGTTTTTTTAAAGGCTGTATATTTAAATAATTCTGGACCAGAAAAAATTTATTTCTATAAATTTGTTATGAGAAGGCCTAATGCAAGTACTTAGTAATTCTCAAGCACCTTAAATCCGAACAAATTTAATGTCAAAATTTTGTGAAACTAAAATTGAAAATTACACTCTGCAACATTGTCCATCTTCTGCATGGAATTTCATAAGTAGCCCATTTAATTATTTTGAAGTGGTTTTGTTCTATTTAGGGTGCTCCAGATTTGATAAACACCAGCCCAATACTCAAAACAACTTCTAATATTATTATCAATTCAAACCCGTCAATAGTTGATGTCATGAACAGAATTGAAACGTCGTCTTCTGTATTATTGGTATTACCACAGGTTACAGATCAAACTAAACCAATTCCAACTAACATTTCATTGTCTACTCAATCTAAACTCTCGTTGCCAGCCCAGACTAATCTCCCCTTGACTGATATGTCACGTTCAGACAAAACTAATTTTTTATTGCCTGATATATCACATCCAGCCCAGGATGCGTTGTCAGCTAAAGCTGATGTTCCTGTACAAGCCATATTAGAATCTTCTAAAAATAATCAAAGCAATGGAAAAGCGAATGGATATCTTAACTTTCCACCTGCTCCTTGTAAACAGGCTGAATCTTCTGTATTTTTGACACTTTCTGCTGACATATCAAAACAAAAATCTCTAGATAACAGTTTTATTAATGATATTGACCTCAATGAATTTGATGAACAAAATAGCGTTTCCAAAGAGGCAGAATCATCAGCAATTGTTGTTACTAGTAATTCTGGAATAGGACACACATATAGTTTTTTTACACCTTGTTCGCAAATTGTTAAATATCAGAACAGTTCAGGCATATCAATGGATTTAAAAAAATGCAAAATTCTTAGCTCTAGCCCAATAGTTATGTCAACTTCTACTAACCAAGCTAATACCATCCAGGCTAATACCATCCAAGCTAATTCCATCCAAGCTAATACTGAAAATATAAATTTATGTAATGCCTCTCCAAAGAAATCTTCTAATGATAACTTTCACTTGCCTGTTTCTCAGCTTTTTCAAGATTTACAAACTCCATACCCAGCTGTACCGTTTACTCCGTTTACTCCATTGATTGAAATGCCTATTGGAGATGTGAAAACTATTTTAAATACCCCTCAAAAAATTCCTAAGGGAATTCTACACACAAAACAAATCAATTCAAATAGCACCCCCAAAAAAGTTTTAACCCCATCATACAGTGCATGCTTTATAACACCTCAAAAAGTAAACTCATCACAAATTCAGAGCTCCTACGATTCAGCTTCACAAGCTTCTAAAGGAAATACACCACGGAGTTTTCTTGATACAAGTTTAAAAACACCCCAAAAAATTGAACATAATACTCCTAACAAGATGAGGAGTTTTCTTTCTGATGAATGTGACATATCACACTTGAGTTTAGGAATGGACGAATTTAATACTCCAGCAAAGAACGATAAAATATGTCAAAGCGAAAATGATACTGAACTGAACAAGAGTCACATGACATCTGATTCCCAATTTTCCAAGACCCTGTGCAGTGAAAAAAACAAAACTACAGAAAGTTATGAAAATAAAAGCTCAGAAAAGATATTGACTGAGAAAAATGTTACTTCATTCCCTCCTAATCCCAGGCTCATACATTCTTTAAATAAAGTTAAGGAAACTAATGGAATTGTAAACGATTTTTTCAAAGCTGACAATCATTCAATCCAACCAGACAATTATCCAATTAAACTGGACTCACAGTCAGTTCAACTTGACGTGTATTCAATCCAACAGGATTTACATTTGGACCAACCTAATGTTTATTCAGGTGATATAATCAAAGAAAATTTGCAAATAAATAATGCACCAGGTATTGGGCTTACATATATCAATACTGAATTGAAATCAACCAATCAAAATGCAAGTTGTAGTTCAAATACTATAAATGGTACACGTATAAACACAGTTAAATCATCTAAAGTAAAAGATAATACTACTCCAAGGAAAAATGTAATTGAACCTTGTCAAAGTACTAATTTGAGAGAAACTTCAGAAATTATTACACCATTTATTGATACAACTGTTAGTGACATACATGATGAAACCTCAAAAAAGTTTGTTCTTCCTCCAAACATGGCTGTGTGTTTGATCGAAGTAGTATCTTGTAAAACACCGAGCAAAAACACTGTTATCAGAAACTTAAATCTAAACCCTTGCTGCAGTCAAAATGGACTTTCTTCTCCGAGTTTTCCAAACACAAATAGCTCTTTAGAGACAAAGAATAATATTTCATTTAGTGATAAAAGTTATAGAAGTGGTTTATTTTCTCCCGGGGATCAAAGTTTTTCATCATTTTGTTCTTCTGACACAACAAATATAAATGATAAGGAAGTTGCTGATATTTTAAGTCCTAGTCTACTTGAGGAACGTAATTTTTACAATAAAGAAAATGTTGTTTCGCCAAAGTATTTCATAAAAGAAAAAACTAAAAGAAAAGTTAAAGAGGAGTTTAATTATGCTGACAAGTTAAAAGAGAAGGCAAAAGATTTTGCAAAAATATATATGAAATTTGTAAAAGAGACATTGATAGGAAAACCTGTGTTATTGTGTGAATTTCATAAGCTGATGGAGAAATTTGCTAAGGAAGAAATTACCCCACTCAACGCGTACAAAGAAATTTATGATCTTTTTGATCACGAATATCCACAATTGGTTGATCACTTTGTTGGCTTTCTTGAACAGCATGAAGCTAGACATGTTGACAAGGTAAGATATAGTACAAAATTTATTGTTGCATATAGCACTCCTTTATTTTTGTGAAATTTATATCTGGTATTTAATTTAATGATATATGGTTTATTTCAAGCATTTGTATATGTCAGCATTTTTTTTTTATTTATATGAGGTTAATTTTAACCATTTGCTTTCTAAATTTAAGGTTTTCTATATAGCAATATTTTTTGCTTATGTAAGTATTATATCCAGCATTTGCAAACATGAGTGAACCCAAGTTCTTTTGTCAGTCCATAATGCGTTTTCTTAGTATTTGTTTATCACCTGAAATTTTTGCAAGGTGTAAGGTCATAAATATAGAACTGGCATAGTTTTTAAAATTTTTTCTCTGTTTATTAACTCATTCAACGCCATGGAAAAACATCAAAAAAACCAGAGCAGAAAAACACTGGCAACATGCACCGAATGAGTTAATTTTGCATGGCGGGAATCTGTGCTTTCTTACTTTTCTTCAAAAGTTGATATTATGCAGCCATGCTGAAAGTTCTGATTATAAAAAATAATAATATTATTATAAATACTATTTTATGTTTGGTGTATCAGCTATTTTGAAATTGTTATCAGGTTGAGTCTTGGAACAGTCATTTTATGCCTAAAAACAATATTGTTGTAATTTATCAAAATCCATCTATTAATTTTTAATTTTACATAAAGTTTATGGGCCATAGAGTGATAGATCTTTTAACCCATAAACCCATATACTCACCTGTGGAAAATTCTTGTTCCCAGTCCCAAAAAGTTAAAAAAAAAAAAAAAATTTTTCAAGAAATTTAAATCCAAAATATTTTATAGAGCCCCAATGTCCAAAATATGTTAAAGAACCCCAATGTCCAAAATATGTTATAGAACCCCAATGTCCAAAATATTTTATAGAACCCCAATGTCCAAAATATGGAAATTTTTGGCTTTTTTTTTTTTTTTTTTTTTTTTTTTTTCTTTTTTTTTTTTTGTAATTGTGTTTGAAGTCAAGGGACGTTTGTGGTCAAGGGACTATAGAAAATTTATACATCATTTATACACCAAAATGCTGCTAACAAAGCTGTAAAAAATGAAAAATAAAATAAAAGTAGGCTAATTGCTGTTAGAAAAAAGAAATGAAGTGTAATTTCGATAGACATTATTGTAAAAATAGATTAGTCTGTGATACTAGTGCTGATCTCTGACATATTCAAATCCAGGTCCAAGTATTAGTATAAAGTATTAGGTCAGTATTAGTATAAATTCAGCAGTTTACCATGAATGTCATCAAATTTTATTTCATGTAATTTAAATTTATTCTTGTATCTAACTGTTTGGATAAAGACTCTTTCTTTATCTTCGGTCTTCTTCTTTTGCAACTGTTTAAATATTACTTTTCTAGAACACAGGGGCAGATGAAACTGTTTAGTTTCACTTTGCAACCACTAATTTTGCCATTTCTATTCCTCTAAAAATTGATATTTTTTATTTTGTTGATTTCTAAGAAATAAAATTTTTCTTTGCTTGCTTCCTCAACATTTCCAAATATTGAGATTATTATGGTTTTTTGATGAAAATTTCAAAGAATTGACTTTAATATAATTTTTTATTTAGTTTTTACATTGGTTATCCTTTGAACATGTAACTCAGTTCCATCTTGCTTGCGAAGAAGCATTCTTCATTCAGCCTGGTTGGTATCATAAGATCATACAAAAGATCATAGAGGTTACGGATCATACAAAAGAATCACAACTTATTGTTGAGCGAATCACACCATTGTTTAAAGGAAACGATAGTTTAACACATCGCTTCATTAGATTGTTTCCAGATCTAGCTCCTCCACCTTGGTATTTTTTTTTTTTTTTATAAAAATTTCTCTTGAAATCCTTGCAACAACCCTTGAAGTTTGAAATTACTGTGAGTTTTATTTCAAGGCAAATCAAGGTTGAATGTAGGTTGGAGGGTTGCTACCTAATTGCATGGTTGATCCAACGTTATTCATACACTTTCAAATCTTTAATGCTCCCAAACCAAAGCAAGATTGCAAGTTCATACGCATTAGATTTAATTATCTAAATAATACTGCAATTGATCAAATCTAAAGGCGAAACTGTCAATAAGTCAGTAGGCGGTTACTTATTTAGTGTTTAAATGTAGGAGATTCTTGTTGCGCAAAATTTTATTTCTCTGCATTGGGTTTTGATAGGATAGGATTTCATTTTAAATCTAATAGCTGTATTAGCGTTATCCTTTATATTATTTTTATTACTTCAGCAAAGATGAGGACTATGAAGTTGTTGATTTTGCTGCAGTAGCAAGTGGTGCAAAAGAGCTTGATGATTTTGACGAAATTCAATACCACCAACCTGAAGGTGATGAAATCATTCTGCCTTCCCTCGAAGATACTAAAATAAAACAAAGTGTCACTCCAAAAGCAATGAAAACAAACAAATCAAATACAAGTATAGTTGCTTCCAAGTTAAGTAAGCTAGCACATAAAACTACCCCTAAAAAGAAACGCTTAACTCAAATTAAACCAAAATTATCCGATGAAATGTCAGGTATTAGCGATTTTGATGATAGCCAAACAACTGATGATGAGTCAAAGACGCCTTCAATAACTCAGTGTGAAGTAGGTGTTGACAAAGTTACAGACAGTTGTGACAATTTTCATTTGGAAAAAACTTTTAAAAAACCTATTGCTTGTGAAAGTGTGCATAAAGATTCTTTTAAAATTTGTAAACATGGTGAAAACATTTTACACTCGGTAAGTATGGATATGAAAAGTTCATTAAAAAATGGCAGCAGTTCTAGAGCGTTTGATATAATACCAAATAAGAATTCAAAATTATCTAAAAGAAATTTATTTATAAAAAACCATGATCATGAAAAATTATCAGAAAATAATGATAATAAATCAAACCAACCTGATAAATCATTCACCGATGAGCAGCCTGCGCAGCTTTGTAATAGTTTAACTTCTAATATTGCTGAAGCCGTCCATCTATATGATAATGAAATTTCTCCAATAAAATCAACAAATGATAAAAAGCATTCATTTTCAATCATTAATTCTATCAAACCTCAAGTAACAACGTCTCATGAACAATCACAGTTATGTATTTGCAGCTCTGGCGTAACAACATCGTGCGATCAAAAAGCACGGCTGTCTACCATTTCTCGAAAAAATAATGATCAGCACGCAGCAATAATTAATAGAAGACTCTTTCCTTCATTTATCAAGAAAAATGGATCAGTTTCAGTTAGTAATGATACTGTGAGTAACAATAGTAAATTGATTGATGTGTTGCACTCTGAAAGCAACCGTGATAGGTCAATTGAAGATGTACATTTTCATGTTGTTTCTTCTGTTCCAAAAACCGTTTCTGCAATTCAAAAGAATGACGGAAAAATTATTATTTCTTCAGATAGTGTTTCGTTGCAATCGTCAATTTCAGAATCATCTGCAGATAGTAGATTTGATTCAAATAATGTGATTGTCATTACAGGAACTCCTCTGTATGAAAACAATGGCAATGCTACGGTTACAGAAACTGTTCCGTGTAAAAATAATGATAGTGTAGCAAGTAAACATTTTCCAGTTTTATCGAACACTGCAAGATCTGGTTTACAATCTTTAATGACAGAGGATACATCTTGCCAAGAAAATTTAGTTTATGTTGAAGGACAAAGTTTGACATTTAGTGATCTTAATTTATTTGAAAATCATAAGGAACAATCAAACGTATCATCTATGGATAAAGAAACTTTAAGTTATAAAAGTCATATGAAAAGCAATAACGGTAAGTTTTTAAACGAAGGATATACTGGTAGTGATATTGATAATAAATGCTCAATGGCTTTTGATAATCTTCCAAATAATTTAGAAGTTGCAAAGGATCTCTGCGATATGAAAGTTAAAGATGTAAAAGCTCCTCTTAAACGAAGGAGACTTGCAAAGAGTAAATTGATTACAGTAAGCAGAGAAGTTAGTTTTCTTAATGACGTTGAAACGGAATTATTTACTGAATGTACGCCAACTATTAAATGTACAATACAGAAAGGTTCTTTAAAAGAAAATACGCCGCATAAAGAAAAGTTAAATATTGATATTGGCCCTTGTGATTTAACTTCGTCTGGTTCTGTATCATCTCAAGAAAATGCCTTAATTAATCCAACGTTTGAACAAGGCACAAGTTCACGTAACCTCACGTTTACTGGTAAAATAATACCCACTCGTAGGTTAAGCAAGGGAGACATTCTCACTATAGAGACTGGTGCACAAATATTTGAGAAAACAAGTGAATTTGTTAGTTACAACTTATCGCCAACGTCTTCCAGTAGTAATATTCTGGTTTCTTCAAATTGTTCTTCCATTATGAATTTTTCTCCAGAAAATTTATTGGGAAAAAATCAAGATAAGACTGTTAAACAAAGCTCTTCTTTTATGATTTCCAAAGTTGACAATGACAGTGATGCAGAAAAAATTTCAAGCTCACCTCTAAATGCCTTTAGTGGTGAGAACAAAAAAGATTCAACACAAATACCAAGCTTGCCTGTAAATTGGACAAAGTAAGTTTGATTATCACAATTTTTCAGACAATCTTTTGACTGTTTAAGACTTTTTTGTACAGCAACGTAATTTAAGAGTGTTTATCAATTTTTATAGTTTTAGGCTAATGAAGTTACAGTTAAATTGTTATAGGCATTTTCAAGGAGTGGACAATATTAGAGAAGAGACTTGTTGGTGGGGTGTCAGATTTTGAACAAATGCTCTAAGCTTTTTGATATCCTAATATTAATCGCTCTTCAGACATCATTTTATAATTATCAGTTTATATTCATTTTTTCTAATTTTAAGTCGTCATATAACTTTGAAAAAGTTAAAGCTGGATTTATTATCCAGACTTTTAGTGGGGGCAATAACAGCAATCCCGTCGTGGATTTTCGGTATGCATTTTCTAATAGGAAATGATAATCAAAGAATCAAAATTAAATTATGTAAATTTTTTTCTAAGGTTGTTCAATTTCTAATGACCATATTTGGCTTTGGCTTTTGCCAAATATGGTGAATAATTAAAAATGCTCAGAAAAAGCTGAAAATTTACACTCTGCATCTTTTTGGTGAATCAGAAAATATCATAAAAATGAATATTTGGTCCAAAGGTCTGACCCTTTTCCCAAATATGGTTAAAATTCTTATTAAAAAAATTATTAATATTCTAATTAAAGTTTAATTTCTGCACCTATTCGGCATAAGAAATCGTAAAATGTGTTCAGAATTTTATGATATAATGAAAGTTTGGTCTAAAAAATGTCTGCCTTCTATATACTAGATTTATTCCGAAACTAGTGTATCATATATTTGTGGTCAAATATTATTTGATAAAAATTTCAAAACCGTATTTGATTAAATTTCATAATTAATTTGGCAAAGATCCTATATCATACAAGTCTTACAAATCGAAATAAAGTTGAACAAGCAAATAAAAAAATGTGTTTTTACTCTGTTACTAATCAAATTCATCTTCGTTTGAAGAACTCAAATTAATTATTGCTGTAATTAATTATATTGTCTTCAGAATTTGTTGTTTCGTCAATGTTAGTTATTGTGCAACTCCCTTATATGAGTAGGTATGTCGTCTGTGTTTGTAAACACCGGGCAGTTTTTTTCTTCTTCATGGAAATGATTGATTGATTTCATAATGGCACTTTTACCATGACTGAAGAAACCACTGACAGGGTCACATGAAGGGGAAAGATGAACCTTCCTATGCCATCAATAAGTAAGTAAGTAAGTAAGTAAGTAAGTAAAGTAGATTAAGGTAAAGTAAAAAGTAAAATTAAAGTAAGTGACGATATATCCATATTTACAATAGTTCTTCATAAAAAAAAATGGTTAGAAAAGTCCTGCTTTGTCAAACAGATATTTCTTTCTTTGGTGAACTCGCTCACATCTTTTGATAATCGGCATTTGAGTGGAAGGTCATTGAAGTGAATGCTTGAGTAGTCAGGAAAAATGTTAGATATATTATTTTTAGCAATTGTAAAATCTGGTTGAGTAGATTTTCTAAACTGACTTTTTTCTTTGGTAAATCAGAAAGGCGAGTAAGCAGGCCGAGTTGGCGAGTGGAGAGATTTAAATTTTTTAGGTTCATTGTTCATTTATCGGAATGTTCAGCTCAGTGAATTTATTGGTTTGCAGAATTGTTTTGTTACTTAAGACGTGGTAGCATTTTGAAGTTTGAGTTTTTGTAGTCTTTAAATAAGGTTGTGTAAAATGTTCGTAGTGATTGGAACGCCATAGTCAAATTTTTGATTGTATGAGGGAATGGACAAGGTTTTTTCGAGTGTGGAATGGTGCTAAACTTAATAGTTCTAAGTGTCTTAAGGTTATAGTAGCTGTTGGTTGGAATGTTTTGTGTGTGATTGGACCAAGAAAGATTTTCGTTAAACGTGCAAAGAAGTTTAAATGTGCTTGTCCGTTTCATAGGTTTTATCGTGTTAATATTGTTTTCTAGGTGTTTTGAAATTTGCTGATTTTTGGTCGTCGATCTGCACAAACCGTTTTCTGTTTGTGAGGTAGAAATTTTATTGTGCTGTACGAAAAGTTTAAAAAGTGTAATTTTTTTTTTCTCACAGTTTCATAATTTACAGTGTCAAAAGCTTTCAAGTAATCTGAAACCACAGAAATAATTATTTTACCATTATGCATTGCTTTAATAATATCATCACAAAGTTTTAAAAGAAGTGTTACTGTAGAATGTCCTTTTCTAAAACCAGATTAATTGGTGTTGTAGATATTGTGTTCGTCAATATAACTATATAACTTTGCAAGAACAACTTTTTCAAATACTTTTGGTAACATAGGTAGTACCGCTATTGGTCAAAAGTCAATTAGGTTTGATGTTTATTTGTTTAAGATTTGGAGATAGTATTTTGTATGACACGCCATATTTATTTGGGAGGTTTTGATGATAAGGCTGTTTTGTAAAATAACGTTTTTGTTTGTTTAATAACGTTATTAATTTTAATCCAGTCATCATTTGGTTGGGTTTGGTGAGCTGCGTGTTTAGGTAGATTTCTTTTCGATTGTAATTCTGTGATATTTAAGTCTCATTCATGGTGTGGGTGGTTGAGTAAATTTAATTTGTTTTAGTGGGGCGTGTTTATCAACACAGGTAAGGATAAGATGGTTTAGTGCAGGAATATGATCTTCAGGATCGTCAAATATATAAGCTATATTAAAAGGAAGATCAGAAAAGTCTTTTGTATATTCATTTGTACAGAAGTCTTTCAGCAAATGAACATATTTGTAGTGTGGCTTGTATAGTTGTTTCTTCGCATGTCTACCCTGATCTTTTTATTGGTTACCACAGAGCATGGCTGTTAGAAAACTCCAACAAGGAATGAACTATTTTTGTTTTAACCGTTAATCTCGATCCATTGATGTTCTATTTTGTTATTGATAGTCGTTAAATCTTTTCTTTCTTTTAAACTTAATTATTTCACGTACGTACATTCCTCCACCTCTTTTATTTTCATTGTGATTTTGGTTTATGAATTCATAACCTTGTATGTGAACACATTTTAATTGTTTTTCACTGTTGGTTAACAAGTTTCAGATAAAGGCTATATGTCAAATTTATACGTTGATAGCATTACTGAAAACTCTGCAAAAGAAGAACATAGTGACTGAGTATTTAAGTGAGCAATATTTACGTGTTTTCTGAAAGCATTTAGTGCATCTAAATGATAATTAGGTTGGTTGGAGTCTATAGCTTCTATTGATATACCAAGATCTCTTACTGAATTAAAAGGTAGTCATAAAATATACAACCATGACATACCCAAGAGACAGGGACTTCCTCTGATTTTACAATTAAATTTTTTATTCTTTACGCATTTAGAGTGTATTGTTGAGAAACATTTGATACACTCCATTCGTTTAAAGTCACATCATACTGTTGAGTTGTATGTTCGACATTTTGGTTTGGCGTTTGTGTTGTTTCTTAGATTTCTAGTTTTAGGTCCAGGATTTCTACAATCTCCCTGAGAGAATCAATTGTTTAGTGGTTGTAGCCTTGTAATAGTAAAACCTCTACTACCTGATCGCTTGATTATACGTTTTTCAAGTTTCATAGTCAAACTAGATTTTATATAAACAAACGAATCATGTTTTTGTCTTCATTAATAGTTTATTGTGATAAATAACATTAACAGTAACAACATTGTTGCGTTTGTTGCAGCAAATTGTTTTCTTGACTTAGTTAACCTTAGTAAAAAGCCCAAACAATTCGATCTGGATGGTGACACAGCAGTCAGGGGACGTTAGGAAATGTTTGGAACTTAAATAACCAGGTTGTTTTTATCGCAATAATTCTTTGGAAGAAAGCAAAAACTTGCAAAAAAATTGTTAGGTTTGACGTCCAAAATAAATGTATAAATAAATAACTTTGCCTGTCTTGTGATACAAAGATAAATACAAAATCCGTTATACTCTGATGATGATGACCTCCATTTGGTGGACTAAACGTCTGCATAATCTTTATAAATTCAAAAAAAACATTAAGGTGAATGTATATATTTTTTGTATTTTATTATAACTGGAATCAAATTTATATAAAAAATAAAATGTAAAAAGATTCTTAGAAATTATTTCCACTGCGCTATTTTATTTGTATATAAAAATACAATAATTTTAAAATATTTAAAATTTATCTCTCTTGTAGATGAACAATGGGTTAAGTATCTCTGTTGAAACCTTAGAAGCGATTACATGTACGTCAGCACCCTCTGCATCGGTTATAATGAATGGTATTCCATCATTTAAACTTCTAAAAATGTTAGCATAATAGGATATCTTGGTGTCAACTTGATGGTGGTCGCATGATCACACTGGAACAGTTTCTTGTATTTTCAAATTTAAGAACCATATTTTTGAATTCTTCTTCCAAGTACTTCTGTAGTCTGATCTTATTTGATGGATTGGTAAAGAAGTACGCAAAATGATTGGACATATATGATTTTGGAAGCATGTTTTTGCTTAAGTTTGTTACAATACCTGCTCTGAATTTTTTACCAAATCGTATACATCGTATCTATCATTTACAGGATAAAATGCATCGGCAATCGGATGTCGATTAATGATCACCTGTAACAATTTTCCAGCATAATCATGCCAAATAAAACTGGAACTGACTGATTCCTGGCGGTCTTCCTTGCTTGGTGTTCTGTGTCTCCTTATGTAGCACATGTCAAAAATTACATACGAACCGGGAAGTCCATCCGATGGAACATGATGCAAATTGAACTTATCGATTAATTTAGATTTTGTTACTTTCCTCATTAACCTGTTTTATTTAATAAAGATAACACTGTGCAATGTTAATGATTGAAATCATGGCTTTATATTCCATTACTTTTGTGAGTTAACTGATGTGGCCTTTTTAATGTTAATAGGGAGTTCACGGAATTAATATCGTTTGATAGTGTCTGTTACAGACCTATTGGAGGTGGTTATTCTTACTTCAAAGTGTTTTTCAACAAGATCGACTCCTTCTTGATGTGCTGAATTAAGCATGTTCTTGTGGTGCGGGAAAACCGAATTGCATAGGCCTTAAAACTGGCTTGCTCAGATCCCAGGGTCATATTCCCATTCATCAATAGCTGCAATAGTTCTTTTGAGATTCTTTAAAGTTTCTTTTGCTTTCATAACTGTTTTTATTGTAACACAATGCGTGTAGATTTGACTTGAGTTCTTTATGATACCATCTCTATAACCTGATCAGGTCATCTATATAACCTGGTCAATACATGAATAATTTTCCTGACAATGAAAATGAGAAGTTGCCATCCATCATCCATTCTCGCTGAGAGTCTGTTAAGCTTTTCATTGATGACCAATGTACAGGTAAGTATCGCGAGCAGTGCAGGTTATTACATGAAACCATCCAAAGAAGCATCGAAACTAAGTAACCTTCCCTATTTTGTGAGCTTAATGACGTATAGTTCAGATATAATATTTCAACCATGTTCATATATTTACTTCTCAATTCTCAATCCGATTTTTCAATACACGTAAAAACGTCTTTGATTAATGTTTCGAATGCTTTTTGGTTACAGATGTCTTCCAATAAACTACTCTCTTCCCAATTATCGTCTATTTTCAACAAGTTGGCAAGCGTGTGTATTTCTGATAATGGATCATCTTTTTCATGTAAGTGTTTATCATTCTTCTTGCCAGACAGTCATAAGCTAACTTATGAATTTCTCATAAACTTTTTTTAGTGACCACCACTTAAGGCTTTCTCAACGTATCTTTCCTCTACTATTCCTGCAGAAACCACACAATTTGAAAGACCACAACCATCAAACCTTGTAAAGATAGTGTTCATAAACGCCATTTCAAATTGAAATGAACCACGAGCTGGGATTATTTTTTTCAATTTCATTCGTATTTTCACTCTTTAGATCAGTTATAAGTGTGTATATGGATCGGTCCAGTTGAATAAATGGCAGATTTATGCTCAGCAATATTTTTGAACGTGATCTTGTTTCGTGATCAATTGATTTGTCAGGAGATTTAGATAATGTCAAAGAAAAATGTGTTTTACATTTTACTGAATTAAAATGAGATGATTGTAACCCTGGGTACGTCCCTAATTGTTGTGTTTCATTGGATGAGGGAAACGAGAGTAACAGTGCATCCTCATATTAAGTAAATACAGGTTTGTTATAAACATGCGGACTATTATATGTATATTTTAGAGTGATTTTTTATATAGTTGGCTAAGCGTTTTCATTTTTTCTGAGCATTTTAGATTAACTTTGGACCAGATACTCATTTTTATGAAATTCACGCTTCATTTTCCGATTCCCCATGCCAAATAGATGCGTGACGTAAATTTTCAGCTTTTTTTGAGCATTTTAAATTTTTGACTATAATTTTCATAGGCCAAACCCAAATATGGTCATAAAAAATTGCACAACCATAGAAAAAACAAACCCCGTCTAATTTTGATAGCTGAGAAACAGGTAAAAACAGTTATTAATGTCAAGTGCGTTAATGACGGTAAGGGATTGTCACTTTTGTGTAAGTTTGCATTTCGGTGTGGGCTCAATAAGGAAGATAGGTCGAAATTTTATGAGTTAATTGCAGTAAGATCTAAGTTTACAGAAAACTTTTGATGGTGACTTGAATGGTCATGCTTGAAATCTTGTGGAATTTATAGTGGTGTGCACAAAGGCTATCTCTTTGAATTGACGAGTGTATAAAGGAAAAAAGTAGGATTCGGAAAGAATAGAAATCAAGTGATGTTAAGATATTTAAAAGCTAAGTCGTGTGCTTGTGCAGCAGTGCATGTAGCAAAATCAAAAGTAGATGAAAGACAGATTGCAGGTGCGTTGAGAAAGGAAAACCTGTGCACAGAATTATTAAAGAGCAAGAATAAACGAGGAAGCTTGTCAGGATGTTGTAAGTGAGAACTGCATATGTAGGACAATG
>JAUZNK010062492.1:0-31303 GCA_035046665.1 Euphysa ruthae
AAATCTGCGTCACAATATATTAACTAAGTATACTAAATGACTTAACCTCAATAAAGGAAAAACCGAATCATTTTTTTTTTTTTTTTTTGTTACAGCAAATCTAGAAGAATTCCAATCTAATTCATTTTAAGGCCTAGGCTTTTCTATTATCTTTTAATGCTGCCAAATTTATTTTACATTTTGATATACGGTAGTGTCTTTTTGTTTTACAAATTGATATGCTGTAATGACTTATTTGTTGTCCATTTTGATATACAATATCTTATTTCTTTTCCATTTTGATATACTGTAAAGTCTCATTTGTTTTCCATTTTGATATTCTGTAAAGCCATATTTGTTTTCCATTTTAATATACTTATATGTCTTAGTTGATCTATATTTTGATTTTTTATATTTTTATTTTGATTTTTAAATATCTTACTTATTTATCATTTTGATATACTGTAAGGCCTCATTTTATTTTCCATTTTGATATACTCTGTCCTAATTGATTTCCACGTTGATGCACTATAAATTCTTAATTGTTTTTACATTTTGAAATACTGTAAAGTCTTATTTGTTTTACATTTTGAAATACTGTAAATTCTAATTTGTTTTCCATTTTGATAAGCTGCAATGACTCATTTGTTTTCTTTTTGAATTGCTGTAAAGTCTCATTTGTTTTCCATCTTAATATTCTTTGATGTCTTATTTGATTTCCATTATGTTTCTCATGTCTTATTATTTTCCAATTAAATAAACTGTAATACCTTATTAGCTTTGATATACTGTACTGAATTAATTATTTTTCATTTTGATACACTGTAATATCTTATTTGTTTTCCATTTTAATATAATATAATTTCTTACTTATTTTTTATTTTGAAATACTGTAAAGTCTCCTTTGATTTCCATTTTCATATGCTGTAAAATCTCACTTGTTTTCCAGTTTGATATACTCTAATGTTTTTTTTTTAAGTTTGTGATTTTGTAATTGCTTTTTGGTATTACATTTTGTTATACTGTGATGTCTCATTAACTTTGCATTTTGATATGTTGTAATGTCTTACTTGTTTTCTATTTTAATATAAAGTAATGGCTTATTTGATTTCCATTTTTATATACTCTATTGTGTTATTTTTCTTTCATTGTGATATTCCGATATATAAATAATGATATATTTTTTTTTCTTTTTGATGTACAGTAATGTCTTAATTGTTTACAATTTTGATATACTTTAATGCCTTATTTGTTTTCCAATTTGATATACTGTAATGCCGCCTTATTTGTTTTCAGTTTTGATATTCTGTAATGTATATTTGTTTCCTTTTTCATATACGGTAATGTTTTGCTTGTCTTTCATATTTATGTACTATAATTTCTTATTTGTTTTTCATTTTATTTGCCATTTTGCACTAATAGTTTTCCATTTCGATATACCGGAATGTCTTATTTATTTTTAATTTTTATACACTGTAATGTCTTATTTGTTTTCCATTTTGATATACTGTAATATCTTGTTTATTTGCCATTTTGATATACTGTCTTGAAATATTTCTTTTTGCTTTTAATATACTGTAATGTTTTACTTGTTTTCGATTTTGATATACTTTAATTTGACTTTTTTTTTTTACCATTTTTATATGATTTATTGCCCTATATATTTTACTCTTCGATATACTGTAAAGACTTATTTGTTTTTCATTTTGATATGCCATTATGTGTTTATCATTTTGATAGACTTTGTTTTCTTACTTGTTTTCGTTTTTGATATATAGTAATGTGTCAATTGCTTTCGATTTCGTTCTACTATAATGTCTTATTTATTTGCAATATTGATAAACTGTAACTTACTCAATCATTTTTTCCTTGCTTTAATTTGATTAATTCGTGAATTTTTGTTAATTTGAGTTTTAGGCTAAAATAAATTAATACTTAAATTAATTTTAACATCATGACGTCATGATGATAGTAATTTTAAATTAGTACATCATGACAAATATATTGCTCTAATCTTGCAAAGGTGGTAACTGTTTTATCCATTTGTTGGATTTGACATCAAAACAATTTTTTTTGCAAGAGGCCAACTATCTTACTTTATTAAATACTTGTTATTACTTTGATACGTTCAAAAGCGAATTAATATTCAGAATAGGTGGCGTTCAGCATTTTAGAATATTCTAAATACAACAAACACGTCATTCAACAACTTGCGTTTAGTATCATTTTCATAATAAAGTTTTACAAAGGAATATGAATTATCTCCTAGATACCTTATCTCCTAGATATAAACATTATTTAAACAATAAATATTATTATTAACTCTTACAAGATCTTACAAATATTTCAAATATTTCCACAGTTATGGATACTTTGATAATTTGATAAGAAAATATTTTGGTTAGTTTCAAATTTTAGATAACAAGACCGAAAAATCTTTGAATTAGTGAATCTTTAAATCAGTGAATTTTTGAATCATATAATGCTTAAAACTTTCGTTCTTCATATAGATGGATACGAGGATAATTTAACAGCAGAATATTTTAATCAGCTGTTCTTTGGATCATTATAATTTACAATCAGTGGATAATTTGATTAGCCAACATTTTGGTCAGTGGCCCTGAGAGATAGCTTGAACAATAAATCTCTGAATGAGTGAATCTTTAAGTAAACACTTGCATCAGTGAATTTTAGATTCACTTGATCTTTGGAATGTTGATCTTGACAGAAGTAGATACTTGGATGATATCTTTACATGAAAATTTTTTGATCAATGCATTTTGCGAACAGGGAATATTTTTATTAGTGAATATCTTGGTCAGTAGGTATTTGGATCAGTGGATTCTGGCATCAGTGCATGCTTGGATGAATTGTAATTTTAGCAGATAATCTTTAAATTAATTCATATATAGCTCTTTACTTCTTTGAACTTATTTTTAAAGAACAAGTAAAACCATGATAGAAACTAAAAGTAATTCCTCATTGATTGAAACAAAAGAATAAAACAAGTTTTTTCGTAAGGTGTCTAAATAAAACTTTAACAAATATCATAAACCTATTAAAGCAGAATCCTTAATTGCCATCTCATGTACATTTTTTATGAACCCTCAGAAAAGATCGAAAAGAAACCGAGTATAGATAAATATCGAAAAGATCGAAAAGAAACCAAATATTAATTTTTGGATTATTGTTTGCATTCACAAAAACGAACCTTCAATATTAAATTAAATTCATTGAATTAAAAGTGTGATTTCAGTATCAATGTGGGCTTCTGCTTTATTTAAACAAATGGCTAGATACTCCATTAATGAAGCGGAAACATCTTGTCATGTCACTTATGTAACCTTTTAGTAGTATCTGAATAAATAAAGTCTAAAAAAGTTGTGATTATTATTATCTTAATTATTTGAATTTAAGGTGACGCATGAAAAGATTATGAAAGCTTATTATTGAAATGTAAAATACTTATACGCTTTGCTTTGCAAAGTTTAAAATGTGATATAACGCGCCAACAAGCAAAGAACTCATTAAAACGAACTCTAGAAGAAGGAAAAAATTAATTTTTCAAAGGGATTAGAATATACTGCTGTTCATAGAAGAAAAATATTTTTAATATTTATAACATTAAAAGCTAACGAAAAATAATCACTGTAAAACATTTTGAATAAAACGTATTTTAATATCATTCTTTGTCTAAACCCTGCAGCTTATTTGCATGGTAATATCTTTCCTTTTAAATTGACTATATTTTTTTGGATTTTACAAGTAGCTCTAGGAAAGGAAGAATTTTTGTGTGGTTGCTCTTTTTTTTTTCTCTTTTTTAATTTTCATTGATTGACCAATCAAATGATTGTGTGTGTATGGCAAGTGTTGTGAATAGTTAAAGCGAAAATTTGATAAATCTAGTTGTTTTGATTAGAACATCGTTCATGAAAATTTACAGTTATTTATTCAAATAAATTTAAAATATATTATTCAGGAATTGTAGAAAAACATTAATATGTTACTCTGGTTAACTCATAAATATAATGTTGGGTAGAGATAAGTAGTTGTCTGGCTGTGGGGTTAAGACTGGCTTTTATCACGGAGGCGAGGGTTCGTTCCCCCTAAAAGACCAATGATTTTTTTTACCTTAAGCTTAAACGGGAGCTCTAAGTACACCAGAACCAAACCCGTGGGCCCTTCTATAAAAGTTAGCTTAAGCTGTTTGTTGGCACCACGTTAAAGAAAAACTTCACAAAGCTCTTTGTTTATTATTTATTGTTATTGAGTCATGAAAAACGCAAAATTCACTTCATAAAAACAATTTATTCAGTCCATTCGTCAGTTACATTAGGCTAAGTAATGGTTTTGCGACATCAACCCTAGGAACATTTACACCAGTTTGCCTTTAAGAATATACTCTATCAGAAAAACTAGAATGAGATTTGAGGATTGCCACAGTGAATATCCGTGTTGAAAAGAAAAAACACCATTTTTACAAAATGAAAAGCGTGTATCACAAGCTCTTTTTAGGCCATTTGACAAAGTAACACTGATTTCGCTATTATTTAACACAAAACTAAAGAATTTTATAGTTATTTAATTTCGATAGTGCCTGATGATTAAAATTCTGCTATTTTGAAAATAAATAGTCTCTCGAATGTTTATTTCGAGTGACTATGGAAAATATAATAAAATTTTATGTTACTTTTATATTGGCTGCGTAAATCTATGACATTGTTTCTTTATAGGAGGTCACTACAATAATAAGGTTTTTTATGAAGCAAACCTATGAGTGACCTGAAACTCAGATGCGTTCCTTTATACTCTGTGTAATAAAAGTAGCTACTTTTTTACACCGTATAAAAAAAGGCATCAATGTTTCAGGATAACTTATGGAGATCAACGCTTTAAAGTTAACGAATAAATTTTACAAAAAAAATTTTAGCACGATTTTATTGGTAAATTATCATAACACGTGATAAGATTTCCCAGAAGCATGAAATATGAAAATATAAAAAGGGTGTCCTTCGGGATAAACCAGTCAGATAAAACTTCCATCATTATGTAAATTACTCACTTGTATAATTGACCATATTTTAGTTATAAACACCTCGGCATTGCTTTGTTTTATATAATATGTAATAGCTAGGTAGCTAGGTAACTAGCTAGGTAGTTATAAAATTTTTGGAATTGGTTGTTACAGAATTTGTTTCTGTAACGCTTTGAGGAAATTTGCTCTGAACTAACATGGTTTGTATATATTCTAACGATTTCTGGTAGGGATAAGTCAGTTTTTAAAGGAACTTTATATGTATGATGATCTTGTTGAAAAATGGAAAATTAATAGCTAGCTAGGTTTCACATTTTTGAAGTTTTAATTATTTTTTTAAGTAAAGGAACCACATAAACTCTAACTTATAATGAAAAATTGTGTGTCGTCGTTGCAGCTTCTTAATGGGGTGTTCCATTTTTTATTTTTACATGCGAGTGGAGATAAAAAATCTAGGGGCTTATTTTACTCGGTTATTCTGATAGGTTGAGAAAGATTTCTGAAAGCTATTGTGGTTAGATATGATGCTAATGATGAAGTTAGTATATAGTTTTCATCGCGTAGCAACTGGTTGGTTTCAATCTTATTTATATGATCGCGAACAGTTTGTTTCTATTAATGGATATAAATCTTCTCTAAAATCTGTTGCATGTGGTGTTCCTCAAGGACCTGATTTAGACCCTCTGTTATTCTTGATTTGTATTAACGAATTACATAAATCTGTCAAGCTCTCTTCTGTTCATCACTTTGCTTATTACACAAATCTTCTGTACGTCAATAGATCATTATATTCCATTTGTAGATGGGAATTTAATTCCCATGTTATCTCTTAGTTTCTGAGCAAAACTATTGTGTAATGCAAGGCTCAATTTGGTCGGGTTGTTTGGTTGAGCGAATTTCATAGGCGCAAATGGTGTTCTAAGTACTCCAAGACCTGCCATATGAGCTCTTCTGGAAATACTGTCTCGGCGATTTGTTGGTTACCCTTTTTAAGTATTCTCTCAACTGATATTATTTATTTGGTGATGAAAAATTAGATACTTTGTTTTATCAGTGTTAAGAGATTCAGTTACCATTTAACCAATCACACAAATAGCTGAGATCAAGGTTAATTTTCTTGCAAAGGTTTTTTGTTGATTTACTAATGTATAACAGATTGGTATCATCTACAAATTGATGTACAGTGGAGTTTTTTATTGTCATGGTTAAGTCATATATATCAAGAATAATAAAGGACCAAGAACAGCTCCTTGTGGACTGTAAAGTTGGGTACCTAAAAAATGAAGATTCTGATCTTACAAAATTGTCTAGACAGACATAGATTTATTATGCATCTAGCAAGAGATAAATTCTACATTGAAACATAAGTTACATGGACCACCATATTTTAAACTCAAATCCAGTAATTGTTACATATTATTTTCTATTAGTTAAATATGATGAGAACCAATTATTACACTTCAGCTTAGATCCTTTTTTGTGAATAGGGATTACAGATGATGTTTTGAGAGTTTCAGGCAAGTCTCTAATCAAAAACGATAAACTAAATAGTTTACAAAGAACAACAACTATGTCATTACCTAAAAGTTTTAGAATAAATGTTGGTATAGAGTTCGTTAATGAGAGTTAAAATTTCGAATTTGACAGTAGGGTGTAAAAAGATTGAACTAAACCAATATTTTGTGTGTTTATCTTCCTTTAATAACCTTAAAAAGTGCAATAAGTATGATTGATCAAACCTCTATGTATATTTTTGATCCTCTCAACTATTCAATCAATAATAATTTATTTTCGAAAATCAATCCAACTACAAAAATTGTTATATTTATAATTATGCAATTATTTTATAAAAAATGATTAATATAATAAAAATTATTAAAAAAAAAAGACGGTTGATTTGGATGAACCCACTCATATAGAAAAACTGGCCAAATGATTTACACCATTTGATAGTTCTTGACAAAATCCTATAAAGTTCATGCAAAAAGTTACTAAAACTAACAAGCCAAAATAAAAGGAGAAAAAAGACAATATTAGTCCAAAGTCTAAAAACGAAGATTAAAAAGTAAAGAGAGTTTTTAAAGGGATTCCAAGGTACTTTGGCATGTTGGTCTCTAAGGAGTTTTTTAAATAATGAAGAATGCTTTTTATTTCATCATAAAAAGCACAAACGGTTCTCAAGTTATAAGCGTTTGAAGATTTGGAGTATAATTTAAAACAAGCCTTGTGATGACATCACAGTTACGTATGAAAAATTTAGGATCTCATTTTCATCTATATCTTTAGAAATAACAACATTTTATAAATTATCTTTGGTAAGGTAATAGGTGTCTGTCTTAAATAATTATGCACAAAAATTGGAATTATATTTTTGACAGGTGGCTGGTTCCAGGTTTTTAGGTTTTTTGATAATGTGGCAGGCATATCTTTTTTTTTGCTTTTCGGTTACAAAGATAATTCACATGCAAATTTGTCATATTAGAACTGCTCTCCTCAAATAATTTCAAGGTTGTTTGAGAATTCAAACTTGAATTATTATCAATAAACCAAAAACATAAAAGAGCTTGTAATTAGCCACCTGTTAGCGATAAGATTACAAATTTTGTACAGAACCAATAAAATTATAAACATCTATCACTCTACCAAAAATTTTAAAAATTGTAAATTCTTTTGAAGATATAGACGGGAATGTGATGTCCTAAAGTGTTGTACGTAACTGTGATGTCATTTATAGGCCTGTTTTACTCCATAGCCCAAAACTTCAAACACTTATAACTCGAGAACCGCATAAGCTTTTTTGCAGAAATAAAAAGGTTTCTTCATTATTTTGAGAACTCCTTATATGGAGACCAACATGTGAAAGTACCTTGGAATCCCTTTAATGACAATATTTTTGAATTAGTAAAATTTTATTTTCTAGACGCATAACTTCTGACGTCGCAATTTGCTATTCGGTTTTACTCTAAAGGTCGACCACGGAACTCACCTCTTTTCATGGATTAAAATCGATGATTTCATCCCAATATTAAAAGTTGACTATTTTAACATTGCAAGCGATAAGTAATTTGTTTTCTGTACACGGTCTAAATTTTTCCGTTAAATGATTCATTTGAATTTTTTGTCTTACCGTGCAAACATTTTTGAAGCTCCTTTTCTTTAGTGGGCTCCTCGAAGGCAGGTTTGATTTTGTACACAATGTTCTTCGAAATTGTGGAAGGTACTTTTGCAAGTTGTGCTTTACGATTTAAATTTTCCTCAATCAATATACCAAGATAAAAACTTTTAGTAATTACGTTTTCTAAGTTTAAAACCGCTCATTATTCAATTTTGCAACAACCTCATCCAAATTTTTTTTCAGTTAATGTAGTGTATGTAAATTTTAAATGAAGAAAGAAGGGAGTTGGAGTTAAATTATTTAAATTTTCAAATTCATTTACAAAAGAAACAAGAGATTTATTCCAATCACAGATGTATTGATAAATGATGAAATATACTATACTTTTGTGTTTTATGGGATGGAAAATAAAGTTTCCCATTATCAAAATTTCTTTTGAAATGGTAATGGGTTATTCGAGTTTCCGTGAAGATTTTTGTTGATAGAATCAAACACAAAAAGAAGATTTGCTATTTTTGCCATAGGCATAGATGAAAGTAAAGGAATTTATTTTTTTTTTTTAAAGATTCCTAGGTGTCAGATCTAAAGATTTGAAAGTTTATAATGTGAATAGACTGAAAGTATTTTATTGATATACTAATTTCCTGTTTATTAAATTTAAAGAATAAGAGATAAAACACATGTTTGAAGAGATCAAATTGGCTGTTTAGAGCTCCATTACCTTTGTAATTAGTAATTAAAAGAGCCATAATCTGGTCTTTCAGATTTATTAAATCCATTTAAGCCGCCAGATTTGTTTAAATATCTCTATCTGTTATAGATATTCATGAAATAGTTCCAAAAAGTATGACAGAAGAGTATGACATCGAACAAGACATAAATAATCAGATTTTTGAAATTAATAAAAGTCTTGAAGATGTAAATAATGAGCTAATTAGGTTACGGCAAAGACAGAAAGACTTGAATTTTCAAAAAGAAACTTTGCAAAAAAGATTAAGCCTCTGTTTAAAATCATCAAATGAGAATATCGACTGGAAAGCGAAAACATTTTTATGGTCAGAAGATATTTTAAAATGTTTGAAAGAAACTTTCAAAATTTCTAGTTTTCGAACATTACAGCTTGAGACAATAAATGCAACAATGTCAAAAATAGATTGTATACTGGTAATGCCTACTGGAGCTGGGAAGAGTTTATGCTTTCAGTTGCCTGCTGTCATATCAAATGGGTTTACATTGGTAAGTTTTTCAGAGCTTTTGAAATCTTAGTGTAGCCGGTTAGGTTTCTATCTTAAATTCATATTATTTTTAGAGTCCGCTCAGGAAATATGGTCATTTTAGATCTTTAAAAATTCTTTTTTTTGGCACTATGCTCTATATATTTTGATTTTCATCAAGAGAGTTATATTTTGATTATACATTAATTTTAATTTTATTTAATGTTAGAAATAGTTTCTCCTAATTTTAGTATGTTGGTTTTTTCAAAAAATTTTATCAGGTCTGCTACCTGGGCCTCTTCTAAACAGGTCATATTTTGTTTGAAATGAAATCTGGGCACTAATTATTCTTAGCTCTAAAAATTCTCCTTTTTCTGTAATATTTGACTTCTGTTTTGTTGAGAATTCATTCATTCATTCATTCATTCAACCATCAACATTATTTTAAGAATATTTTTCTAAGGAAAACATGGTTAAATGCAAGACTTTGTTTCTTACTGTATTAAATAACTAAAAGTTGTAGGTAGACAAGGAAAAAAATTTATAAAACATAAACTATTCTGCTATAAAGCCATGCATATTCTTAGAATAGGGCTAAATCAAATCAAATTTATTTCATGTTTTAATTTATGAAATTAAAAGTTTGGTTCAAAATAAAGTCCTGAAATGGACTACTATGCCTTATATTTTGTAAAAAAGGCTTTCATTTATTTTATATATATAACTAAGCAGCTTTTTGAGGCGATAAAATAACTGAGTTCATATACGAAATGATATTTCTAAAATTTGTGTCATCTATGTCAGCTTTGCTCAGTGAAGCTAACTTTCATTTCAGCCAAATTTATCACTGTGTGAGCGTGATAAATTATATTCCTAGATCTAGTGCATTCAATGTTGATAAAAAAAAATAAAACTTGAATTGAAAAAAAAGTATGCCTAAAAATGTTTATATTTTTTTGAAAAAGTTAATGAATATTTTGAAATTTTTATTCTTTTTTTTTTAAAGCGGGCATGCCAGAGCATTCCAAAAAACACCTAAATTTTGCTTTCAAAAAATTAGGTGTGTGATCAAGATACATAAGATGTATTAGGTTTCGGATAGAATGTTCTGAAGAGAATCCATTCTTAACACAATTATTCTTGAAGTCTGAAAACAATAGTTGTTATCATCATTTTTGGTATCATTGTGGCTCAATATGATTTTTGATTTTATTAAAAATGAATGGTTGTGATGAGAGCGCTCAGCTGCAAATACTGTTATCAAGTTGCCTTCAGGTTTGAATGAACCATTTAGAGCTATTTTTGAGTCAAATGGGTGAACAATTATGATACAATAAGCTGTGAAATACTAGGTTGTTCTCGGGTTTTTGAAGACAAAGCACTCCGTAATAAATTTTTCTAGCAATAGGCTTGATGCCAATAAAGTAAATCTTCTTTACACAAATTGGAGAAGTTCAAGTCCTTTGTGAAGGTATCAAACAAATCAATAAAAGCTGAAGATTTGAATTTAACTGTGTTGAAATGAAGAAAATTTCCTGAATATTCTTTGAAGAGACTGTTTTTCATTAATAAGTTTAAGATAAAATATTCTTTTATTGTTTTTAGGTTATTTCTCCTTTAATATCACTTATGGAAGATCAGTTAATAGGTTTAAAAGAGTTGAACATTGAAGCTACCATGTTAAATTCATCTTCATCAAGGGAACATGTAACGCAAACTCAGAATGAAATGATATCCTCAAGTTCAAAGTTAAAACTTCTCTATGTCACACCAGAGAAGTTAGCGAAAAGTAAACGATTCATGGCAAAATTAGAAAAAGCATATAAAAGTAAGTGATTGAAGTAGTATGGGGTTATCTAGGAATTTTTCTGCTTACAACACATATTTGTCAAAAGAATCAGAACTAATTAGAATTCTGATACTGTGAAAGATCCTACTCAAATTATATAATATTAATCAACATAAAAATGCCTTCAATTGAATATGCAGAAAGTCTGATTTTTTTTTAATCAGGAAATTATACTTTGATTCTGTTGCTGTGTTATGATAAAAAATAACAATTTATATTTATTTATCATTACTAATATTTAGGGAACCTTATTTCATAATTTAATATTTACTTATAGAAGCAAACTGTGAAACAATGACATCTAGTCTTACATTGAGGAAAATCTCAGATTCAACTTCGATCCCCACCTATAACAACAGGAACTCGGAAAGATGCTTCACATCTCACTCTAGGTTCTCGTAAAGATGAACTAACGAAACAATTCATTTTGGCACTAGGTTTTAGCTATAATAACTTATTTTTTACATATATATTTTATTTATTATAGTGAATACTATTGATCGAATAGTCATAGATGAAGTCCACTGCACGAGTCATTGGGGACATGACTTTCGACCTGATTACAAATATTTAAACATTCTAAAAAGACAATTTCCCAAACTGCCTATACTTGGCTTAACAGCCACCGCTTCACAGAAAGTTTTACATGATGTTCAAGATATTTTAAACATTACTGATTGTGTTAAATTCCGTGCATCGTTTAATCGACCAAATCTTTTTTATGAGGTTAGTTTTAATATAGTTATCAGAAGTAAGGAAATTATCAGAAGTAAGGAAATTATCAGAAGTAAGGAAATTATCAGAAGTAAGGAAATTTTAAAAGGTTACAGGCTAATGAAAAAATTAAAAATTTGTCCATGTTAAATTCTGAGCAAAATGTTGAATACAGTGATTATTTTTGGAGAAAAAAAGGAAAAGAAAATTGTATAGAAATGTTGTTAAGACAGAGTTTTAAATTTATATGCATTATGTTGAATTACTTTAAAAAAAAATGAATCAGACAAAAAATTTACTTTTCGTTGTTTTCAATATTTAAAATTCATTTGAGATACCACTTAGGTTTTATACCTTTAGCGCCAGTTAATATGTCCTGAAGTTTGATAAGAAATAAAATTTATAGTACCCTATTGGCTGACACTAATACTATCACATAGGTCATTTGGTTTCTCCATGTTGACCAGCCATCATATCACATGATAAAAATCCTATGTGCAGGTGGTGATTTGCGTCATGTAACTTGTGGCCAAATTGTTTAACAAGCACTTTCAGGCAACAAAATTCTAGAAAACAAAATTTTTCATGAATTATCCTTCAAAAATGAAAATTTCATAAAAGATTTCAGTGAAATGGTTTAAAAAAAAATGTATGAATTTGTTTTTAAGATAATTATAATTAGTTTTAAGTCAGTCAGTCAGTACCTTAAAGTGTATATTTGTCTATTCTTACAGAAATTGGTTCTTTTAAGTAACCATAGAAGACATAATTTGTTTTGAATTAAGGTTAAGCACACTCTACTCAATCAACCAGATTTGGTAGAAGAATTTGCTAGTCGTATTGAAACTCAATTTCCTAATGAATCAGGTTAGTAATTTATATTAAGAAGTAAAAGGTCATAAAAAGCATGAAAATTCTTTTCACTCTTTATCAGAAAATAAAAACCTTTTGGAAGAAAAAACAGGAAAAGGGGAAAATCTTTTATAAGTTATTTATAAAAATGATCTAGAAGTTATATGATATATTTAATTTTAATTTTTTGGTAAAACACTTCAACCTTTTAATCACTTGTTTTGGATATGGCAAAATATCAAACATCCTAGGGATCTCCCAGAAGTTTTAAAGAACAAATGTAATCTGAGCATTAGCTTTTATTAGTATTTCTCCTTACAAAAGTATCACTGACAATGAATCTTGATTGGATATGGCAGCTCATGTCAACCGGCAAGCATGATAAATTTTTCAATATTTTACTAGCCTTTCATAAGCTTTGTGTATTAATTTTTTTGGGTTTTCTCTATGTAAAGTAGTTGTTTGAGGTATGCATATACAATTTTTTGAAGCCTTTTCCCATTTTTCCCCATTTTTTAACCCCTGAATTTTGCGCCAAAACAATTTTTATGTTAAGCTCTACAGTTTTACAATGGTTGTGTAGTTTACTAACTTGGTATAAAGTTAGCTTGCATTATCGTACTGTCATTGTACACAAGTATTGTTATGGTTGGAGGGAAAGAGCGTATATTTACTGTAATTTCAAGTAGCTCAACTTTGTTAGAAGTGGATTTTTTTCATTCGAATTGCGGCTCACTCATGAACTCAAACCGTTTTCAATTAAATATTCAAAATGGTTTTTTGATGTTGCATAGAAACAAAGAAACTACTAGTCTTTCCCATAACTTATTTTATTTTTTGTTAATTGGGAAAATTGGAGGCAAAATTGTAGACAAGATACTAATCACATGATTGTTTTCTTTATTTGAGACATCTTTAAAATTTTTATTTTATATCCACTTTACATTATATTTAAAAATATCATAGTTTCTATCAACACATCACATTCACAATCAAACCTTTTTCTTGATTCACCTAAGTCTTTTGGCAAGTTAAGAAACTTTTGGACAGACAGCATTTCTTCTGGTTCAACATTTTGATAAAACATGACTCGTCAAAACCCATCTCTGGATCGTACCGGGTGTGGTGCTGTTGCCAGCTATACTGCCATGGCCTTTTTGTTCTCGGTTTTTCATTTGTTCAATACACTGTTCAGACGTTTTCACGCTAAATTTGTCTTGGCTCCTTCTCACAGGAAAATTTCCAGCGCTACAAGAAAATAAAAATTTTTTTACTTGTTAGAGTTAATGGTCAGAAGATAGTGATCAGAAAACATACAGCAATGATATAATGCAATATGTTCAAACAATTTTTTGAAAAATTATTGGTTATCATATTTTTTTATAAACACAAAACATTACATAAAGCATAAATAACAAAAATAAATAGATACCTTGCAGCTTTTACTTTCTCCCATGAGTTTTCAGTAAACCTGTGTAACTTCTTGTCGTTTTTATAATGCATATTATCAAACATTCAGAAGTCATTTTATTTTTTGGAAAAATTATATTTGTCTGCTTATCATCGTAACAAAACTTCTAAAATTATTTGTTTTACCCAGTTCTCGTAATCTTCTATTCAGTATTTTCACTTAATTGAAATCTTTTGGTTTTTTTTTATCTTCCATGGTTGTTAAAAATTTATCTAAATCTTCTTATTTTATCAAAAACTTTTTAATCTTTCATTTTCCTTAAAAATTGATTGGAATCTTCCATTTTCCTAAAAAATTATTTCAAATTTTCAATTAAGACGTACATAAACCTTTTATTTTCCTTAAAATTTATGATTTATGAGGAAAACTTATTATAACCACCTTTTGTATTTATAAAGATAGGAGGCTGAGAAATAAGGTGAAATAATGAGATGAAAGCATAAAATCAACAAAATCTTCTTCTTTTCTAAAAACTTAAAATATTTTGCCTTTTAATGTTGTTAATTTTTTTTTTTAAAGCTTTTTTTATTTTTCTGTTTTCCTCAAAAAATTATTTGAATTTTTCTTAAAAGACTTAATTAAATCATTTTCATCTTTTATTGCTCTTCTAATTTTTCTACTTATTTTTTATTCAAGGTTATATTATATTGTACTCCATTTTCCCTAAGAGTACATATTTGAATTTTTTTTTAATCTAATTTTAATATTCCTTTTTTCTTTTTTCTTTTTTTTATTCTCACATTTTGCCAATACACTTGCTTTATCGCAATTTTTCTTAAAACCATGTTGCAATAATACCGTTTTAAAACAATATTTTAAAATTTCCAAAATGTAAACAAATGAAAATGAAATTTAGATCATGAAAAATGTCTACTGGAATTCTTCTGGTTAACGTTTAAATATAATTCTCTTTTGACAGTATTGAAATTAATTTTGATTTGGTTTTGATTTTGTAACTATTGTCACGATTGAATTATTCTCTACTATTCAAATATTATTAATAAAGAAATGGGGAGGGGAGACAAAATATGAAAAAATATGCCCAAATTTTGCCTCAACTTTTGGCCCAAAAATCGGCACGAATTTTCTGCAGAGTCGGCAAAAAAAATCTTTCTTACTATAGAGAATTTTTCTCGTTAATACCAAATGAGCTCCAGCTTCAAAGCTTGCCACACTCGCTTTTTTCGCAGTTATATAAATATCAATTAACTTTTTTTCTGATTTGATTAGACAATAGGCTTTTTTATTTAAGACAAGAAGGGATTCTGATTTTCTAAGTTAATTGAACAATAGGGTTAGGAGATAAGCGACTGTTGTTACTAAAGAGGATCTTGTTACACTAATTTTGTATTACTAATTTCTGCTCTATAGCTCTACCGGGCAATACCATATAATATCCTTTCATCTTATTTTGAAGTCTCAGCCTCCTATCATTTTCTTGCATAAGCATTTTGAAGCTTATGCTTGGTATACTAATTGAAGTTCATTTTTAAGATTTTTATTCAGAACAAAAATATGAAAATGGTTGGAGATCCTGTAAATTAAAAATGTCGTCATTTAATGTGTAGATAAAACGTTAAAACTTTCTTTGTTTTATTTTTAAATCCATGATATTATCGATATAAATGTTATTTTGAGAAGATATCGCAAATTATTTATTTCAATGCCTACTGTATGCTCAGCTACGTAATTAAAATTTTTGCATGGCTATATTTAATCGTGAAAAATGATGGAATTAGGAAATATTGTTTTCTTTCAGGCATTGTTTATTGCTTTTCAAGAAAAGATTGCGAAGAGGTAGCCAACCTCCTTTTGAGTCATAATATTACAGCACATTGCTATCATGGTGACATGTCTGCTAATGTAAAAACACAGGTGCATCAAGCTTGGGCAGCAGGAGACCTACAGGTTTGTCAAAAAGTTTGGACCAGCGCTTTTTTGATCGATTTTGAGGTCTTTTATTAATTTTTCTGCTCTGTTACTGCTTGAAGTAATAACCCATATTACTCTTGCTGCAGATTGAAAACAGGCAGGTATTTGTGATATTTATGCTAAAAATAATATGATCAGTAAAGAAAGAAAGAATATTTTTGAAAAGCACCAGCACTGAAAATAAATCCTGCAAATAATGAAATTGTATGGATCAGTAAAGTTTTATCAGATATAATCAGTATAAAATTATTTAAAAAATTAATGCTCAATCATTTGAAAAAAAAGATATATAATGAATTGGCTATAAATAAAACAAAAATCTTTATTTTTATCTTTATTTTTTGGTGAAGATCAAACACGGAGCAAAAAATAAGGTGGCTTCTTAGAGTGTATATAATGGTGCGGTAGTAAGTTGAATTAATTGGTTCTTTTATTCTCCATAAGTAAGGAAAAATTTGTGACACCAATAACATAGGCTTATTATACCATGATGGTTTTGCAATCTTTAAGAATGTAAGCGGGCTACAATCCAAGCAATATTCAAGAATATAAGTAGTCCAAAAACAATACAGTCCAAAAGAATTAAAAGAAAGTTTCCCAAGAATATTTTTTATTTTCCAAAGAATAATTAATGGCTTAAAATATTGTTGTTTATTGTAAAATAAAAATCTTCAAATATTTAGACGTTACGTTTAAAAGTTTATTTAAAGAGAATTATCATCTCCGCTAATAAGCAATTGCTGAAAACACGCAACTGTTTGATAGAAGAAAACTGCTCAAAAATATAAGACTAAAAGATAACCAAAATAATACCATTTAGGTAGTTGTTGCAACAATAGCGTTTGGAATGGGTATTGACAAGTCAAATGTTCGTTTTGTTATACATTATTCAATGAGCAAATCTGTTGAAAATTACTACCAAGAGAGTGGAAGGGCGGGTAGAGATGGAAAGCCAGCTTATTGTATTCTATATTTCCGGTTTCATGATGTATTTAGACAAACTTCAATGGTATATGCAGGTATTTATAGCAAGTTTCTTATAATTGTCATTGTTCATTAGTTATATCTTATAGGGTAATTTTAATATTATTTGTAGTAGACAGATGTAATCATTTGACTAAGTGTTGGAGCAAAGTTTTTGCAGCTGGATGCTATTCCTCACATTAATTTACTACTTATGGAACCCACGTTTTTGAGGCTCCAAACTTTGAGACTTGCAACTCAAGACTAACGACCATCTCTAGTGAAATGTCTTCACCAGACACTAAGATGGCATTTGCTTTGTTCCACAGTTTTTGTAAAGATTATATTTGCGTATAGTATAAATTTTGACACATATGGTAGATCTAGTTAAAATAAGTAGGTTATACCAATAATCATTTAAATGCAAAATTTTGTGCTGTAAAGTTGGTTAAGTTCTTTGGTATAGATTTGGTAAGTTAAATTTGCTCTGAAAGCAAAATTACATAACGTTTTTTAAAGAGTTTTGTTTCGATTTTTTATGTTTGATGAATCTAGTTTTTGAAAAAATTGTACCAAGCTCAGTATCTAGGGTTTTCTAAACCGTTAGAATTTGGCTGAAAAATAAATTTGTTCTTAAAAATCCGTTTTGTTCTGCTTTTGATGTTGGACATTTTATTTCTATCAGAAGTTTTAAAAGTTTAAAAGGGAAAAATATAACCTAAAATAGCGTGTTTTGATTTTCCAATGAAATTTTTCCCATGTTTTGCATGGTGTTAGAAAAAGTCATCTGATAATTTTGTCATGTTGGACATTAAAATTATCTGCCTTGGGTTTAACCACCTAATATTGGCTTGAAAATCAAAAATGCAGTTTTTGATTGTTTTTTTTTTAAATCTTATTTCAAATTGTTTATGTTCAAATGCTGTTGTGCATTTGTATGATTTTAGAAAATATATTTTTGATTATATTGGCATGTTAATCATTTTGAGTCTTTTGCTCTGGAAATAAAGTGAACAAACGTGGCATTTCTGAACTGATTTTATAAAAACTTTGCATACAATAAATATGCTTTTAATTTATTACGACCATCATAACCAATAAATTGAATTATCTGTTGTTGAATTCCCAGCATAGTTCCATAGAATTACTTATACCCATCCGTCCGTGATGCTTTTTATCAGTATATACAAGATTTTTTTAAAAAATACTATTGGTCCTTATTTATAGCCAACACTCCTCTTTTCAAATACATAACAAATTTAGATTTTGAGGTTTCTTTCTGACACTTTACTTCACTTTGCCTATGGTAAGCTTTAATCTGGATTAAAGATTGATAGAGAGATAAATGCTATTAGTCTATTAAATAATTAATACTTAACTTTTTCCAATTATTCCTACTGTGATATGTATTCTGACTTTAATTATTTATTCATTATAAAAATATAATTTTTCATAACATAGATTTTTCGTGAGTTGATTAGTCACTCGAGTGCTTGTTTTTATAACATTTTGTAGGTATTTTGTCATATGTTTGTAGTTAGGTAAAAGAAAAATTGGCGGGGCTGATGGTCGGTCATACATCAAGAATTCATGATAGGAAAGGTTCCTCTTGTCCAAATGTTTTATCATTGCGTACAGATTTTCTTCATTTGGACTAAAATGTCTGTATTAAATGTTTTTTTCTGTATTAAATTATATGCTTTTTGTGTTGTTTATAGTACTTGTGAATAGACTAGACTGTCAGCCAAGGTTTCTGGAATTTGCTTCATTACCTTTAATTGTTTAGTAAAATGATTTTTTTGTAAAAAGAAAAAATTTAATTAGAAGGCCGATGTTATTCTTTTTTTTTTTTTTTTTTTTTTTTTTAGTTTACAGCTAGGAAAGTAAAGACAAGTGTTGTGGTTTTATGTTTCTCTTTTTTTAAACAGCAAAAAGAAATGTTTTAATAAGTAGAATTGATGAGACTTTTCGAATGTTTGCAAGAAATTTGAACACCAAACCTCAAGCATTCAAAGATTAAGCTTTACTTACCCTTTAGCTTTGCCTTTAGACTTTTTACTTTAGAAAGATTATTGGAATTTAGAATTTTAGAGATGAAATCTTGGTTTCTATTCAAACAAGAAGGCATTGAATGTAATCATGACCACCGTGTTACCAACCTTAAGTAGTCCTTAAAGTTTATTTCAACGGGAAAATAAACCTTTAGAATTAGTTTGCTATTTCAAATTTTCTTGGCAATAGTCTTGTATTTTAATGACGCTCAGGAAATATAAAGTTTGATTGCCAGATCATACTTTTGCTGTAGGGGAAAGTCATAAATCTACGGTCTTTGTAATGTGACGCCTAATTGAGTTGTTTCATACTCGGGGGTAACATTTATTGGTATTCGAAGTGGAAAATATCAGGGATCAAGCACATATACACATGTGTATAATCCGTCAATTGTTTTTAAGTGGAAAAATTCTGAACAAAGAATATTCTCCCGATTGAGACAGTTTGTGCACAAGATAAGGCCCAAACACATTGGTTTTCGCTGTTATGTTATTCAAAATACTGAAGCTTGACACGATCTGTCAGCCTTCAACCCAGTGGAACCTCGCATGGCACCCCTTTCACATTACCTTGTAGATATATTTTTACCACATGACACATTTGGACCACTTCTCAGTCAAAGCAAGACTGTCGATCGTGAAAGTAGAAAATTTCATGGCAGCTGCCAAAATTTTAGCAGATGTATTGTAACACAACCATAGATAGCTATGTCGTTCAGTTCATTTTTTTGCCACTTGGAAATGGGTACGAATCATCCTAACCTGATCCTTAATGGACTGATCACGTGGTACAATTGTGCTATTGTTTTCAGGTTGTCAAGTGTATGAGTGAGGTGTGCTGACAACAGTTTGTAAATAATTGGCTTAGTGTTTTCCCAGATCATTTTTTGCCAAATCCATCTGTACTATGTGTACTTAAATGTTGGCTAAACAAAAGTTGAATCAAAGAAATTCCTGGAAAAACCAATGGTATGCTTTCGCACAGTTAAAACAAAGGTTGATATTTAAATTCCAGCCTGTAGAAGCTTCTAAATATAATTGCAAGCTGTTTGATTTTATTTCCTATCTATGATAGAAAAGCGTCAGTCGGGTATTTGCTCCGTCTGTGGAAGTTCATGGCTTAGTCAAGCAGCGATGTTGTGACACAAGATGGCTGACAAGCGATGTGGAAAGAATATATTTAATGCAGATTATACCCATGATCTTTTTGTCGTTGACGTTTTTGAGAAAATTATGTTGATATAATGACGGGTCTAGTCAGCGATGCCGAGAGAAGATGGGAATTTAATAGGGAAGTAATAGGGATATTGATGCGAACCAGAGTAGTCGTGTCAACGTAGCTGGTGTAAGAATTTTTCCTTACATAACAAAATAGTTGCAAACATTTTGTTGTACTAGTGAATGGTACAGGTATTGTGATGTCACCATTACACTTCACCTGTTACTTTTATCAAGTGGTTTAATGAATTTGTTTTGGGACAAGGGAAAATTCTCGAAATATACCTATATAAAAATTAGAAGAAGTGATTGCTTCTCCTATTTTTTCAATTATTCTAAAAGCGCATAAACTGACAGAATGTGACATCATAAGCAATTGAAATTAAAGCTACAGCTTTATAGAACAATATGGATAAGTATTTAAAGAAGTTTGGAGAGAATGCTTTTTTGCTTCTTTCTTTCCGCAATGCATAAAGCTTTTTGATAAAGGCTGTTAAATCAAATTCTATATACACAGCAGTTGATAAACTCTTGAATGATTTTTGTACATTGAAAAACACGCCACTGAGTGCGTTCTAATCAAAATAAAATAAAATTCCTTGAGATAACGTTGTTATTAAGTTTTTAGCTTAGACAATTTTCTTCAAAGTGCTTGAAATGCAATTGGTTTTGATTGGTAAAATTTTGCTTCTATGCTAGTTTTTAAAGATTTGTTGATTGGCCTCTTGGAGACATTTTTGCAAGCTCACTCTTTCTCAAATTTTCCAAGTAAAAATATATAAAGTTTCCATGAAATTTAAAACTTATTTGTTAAAGTTTAAATTCGTGATTGTTGTTTAGAGAAAACGGGACTCAATAAGCTGCATCATATGTTGAGATATTGCATAGAAAATAGAGAGTGTAGAAGAACTTTGATTGGTAAAGATTTTGGAGAAACATGGGATAATAAAATGTGTCATAGAATGTGTGATAATTGTTCAGATGATAAATCAGGTATTTATTGTCTATTAAACCTATGTGTAATACCACTTGAACATGACAAGGGTTTGTCTGTGTGTCTGTAAAATTTATCTAAGAATTTTTTACATGAAAAACAGTTTTGATGAAATTAGGTTTTTATCAAGTGAAAAAATTTTATTACTATTTAATTTTAATTTGGGGAATTGGAAGATTGTTCTCATTTTTCGGAGGTTAGTCGAAAAATTAACAAAAATTTTAGGCTTTCCTTTTTTTTGGTTCAATTATTTGGGTAAATTCTTCGTTACCAAGCAACAGCCCTGATAATTTTTATTTTTTTTTATTTTGAAAAATTTCGTATTTTTTGACAATTTCTCCAGATTAAGAGCCAGACTCAATGGTCTCGTGGAGTACAAGTTAATAGAGGACGTCTGCATATACCAACAATAATGACTGCTTAACAATGAAATTTTTAAAGTAAAAATGTATTATTGCTGATAATGTTAGTAATATTAGATTATCAATGGTTTTAAAATTTTATCAAGCACTCAAGTCGAATTAGGTCCAAAATTTTGTCTCAAAAATTTTCTTCCGGCCAAAATTTTGTATTATATTATATTATATTAAATTTTTCAATAGAATTACTGGACAGGGTGTAAAACTGAAAAAATTATATTGCAGTTATTAGGGTATTTTTTATATTTTTATGATTATTAAACATTACATTTCTAAAGTTTCTTTTGTTATGGAAAAAAATCGAAAAAATTGTGCCCACTATGTTTTATAACATCAAAAAAGCCCATATTAAATAGAGTATAGTGGGTAAAAGCTCCCATTTGACCAATATTAAAAATCTGTTTTATTGCTTGGATCCAAAATTATTTCAATATATCTTTTTCTATATCTTTGAAATCTAATATTTTACTGATTTATTTATACTTTATTTGATGTGTTTCTGAATAATGTTATTTGATTAAATTTGTATTCAGGATCTATTGATCATGATTTAAATGAAGAAGCAACGATATTGGTTTCAATCCTTAATAGGGCTATTTCCTTAGATGAGCGCATTACTCCACTTAAGGTATTATATTTCATCTATTGATCATTCATTACTTCAACGTATGGTTATTTATTGTGTTAAGGTGTGGTCATTCATTATTTTAAGGTGTGGTCATTTATTCTGTTAAGGTCTGGTCATTTAGTAGGTTAATATGTGGTCGGTCATTCATTATTTAAAGGTGGTGTCTTTCATTACTTTAAGGTTTGGTCATTCATTATGTTAAGGTGTGGTCATTCAATATTTTTAAGTGTGGTCATTCATTATTTTTAGGTGTGGTCTTTCATTATTCTAAGGTGTGGTCATTCATTAATTTAAGGTTTATTTATTACTTTAATTTGTGGTCATTCATTTTTTTTAAAGTGTGGTCATTCACTAGTTTAAGGTCGGCTCATTCATTTTTTTAAGGTGTGGTTATTCAATATTTTTTAGGTGTGGTTATTCATTATTTGATGGTGTAGTTACTCATTATTTTAATTTGTGGTCATTCATTATTTTAAGGTGTGGTCATTCATGATTTTAAGGTGTAGTCTTTTAGTATGCTAAAGTTTGGTCATTTATTATGTTAATGTGTGGTCGTTCATTATTTTAAAGTGTGGTAAGGTGATGTCATTCATTATTTTAATGTGTGGTTATTTAATGTTAATGTGTGACCATTCATCATTCATTAAGGTCGTTCTCCACAATCCTAAAACACCAAGTTTATTGACGCCATTGAGAAATATTTATACCTAAGCTCATAGCAAGAATCTTGCGAATCTATATTTACCAAGAATTATAATAAATATCACGCTAGTTGATGAGGTCTTATTTATTAATGCCCATCTGTCAATAATCGGTTTTTGACGGAATGATTTTATTAGATTTTGTTTCTATTATTATGCTTTTGGGAATTTATATGTAACTGTCTCCCAGGCACAAATTTTGCTTTAAAATAATGCTACTTTATTTTTCTCATGAATCATTTTCCGATTCTACAAAATATTTTATATTCTATATAAAAATATTACATTTGATAATTGTTTAAATTCAAATAGTTCTTATACACATTAAACAAATCGTGTAGGTTGTAATGGGCTCATAATGAAAATTCTCATCCTTTCGTATCCATAAATCATTTATTCCCTTTACATTTACTTGTTACATGTGAAATTTAGGATAGTCATTAATATTAATAGTTAAATAATGATTAATTTTTTAGTTAATAGATATTTGGCTTGGTAAAGGAAAATTAACATTACGACCACCTGAAACTTGTGTTTACACAAGGCAGCAATGTGAAATGATTGTGAGTAAGCTACTTGTAGAGGTGGTGCTAAAAGAGGATTTCCACTTTACACCATATGCTACTATCACATATCTGTTACCTGGACCAGTATGGGACCATTTAAAGAATGATCGGATATCAGTTAGTTTAAATATGTCTAATATAGAGGTATGTCTAAGCCTATCTCCGTCCCTACTTTTTGATTTCCTATTCACTTTCTGTATGTATGAATTTTTGCATCTATTTCATGTATGTATGTTATCGCCATACAACTACTGCTGTTTAATTATTCTGAATTTTTGTGCAAGTTATATCTATGCATTATCTCTGATACTTTTAACATCTCTGCTTTGGAATTCTGTGCGACTCAGGTAAATTCCCAAAAGTAACTTGCGTTAAAAAGTTATTTTCCATGAGGAAATAGCCCAATAAATTGTTCAGGCTTTTGAAAAACCATTAGAAATTAACTGAAATCAAATAGTTTACAGTCTAATTCTGACATAAGATGTATGTTGTTTAGTTTACTTCGGAGCACTCGACTTCAAAGAAAAGAAAATCTTCTCCAATGAAAAAGCGACCAAAGAAAACAAAACAGATTTACGAGATTCTCATATCAGACGATGGCGAAGATGTTTAACATGAGCCATCATGTTTTAAAATCAGTTTTAGTGTGTGATAGTCTGGTTGCAGCGATAAACTTGCTGAAAAAATATTGTGATCCTCATGCGGTTCACAAAATTAAATCCGGTAATACATTTTTAAAAGTTTATAAGACATGATATATGTACTTATGACATGAAATAACTTGTTTATTGTATCTTTTGGCTAGAACGACAGCGTTATTTTCTTTATGAAATTATTCTTAACTGAAGAATTTTTCTACTCGCTTAGTTAGAAGTAGTAGACTTGAATAATGCTCTTAAACGCTCACAAAAACTCTCCTTAACTTGTGTAAACAAATCCGGCGAATTTGTTATCTTGGGCTGTTTGTGGGTGTTTTTTTTTTGTCAACAATTTAAAATTTGCTTAGACTAAGATAAATAAATTTCAATCATTTGAAGCACAATAATAGCGCACAGTAACAAATCGTATTAATAACGAGGATAAAATTTTTAGTATAACTAGGGACTAATAATTTCGCTCAGGGCCATTAATTGATTTTTAAAAATCTTGACAGGTGTTCATTAACTTTTTGACTCCGCTCCATTTTTCAGGAGCCAACCCGTGAACTCGCACCATTTTTGGTCAATTTCCTCCTTTTTATCAAAATGATATTGCTCACAAACAAATGGTGGAAACTCCTTGTAAATATTTAAAATTTATTCCTTGTAAATGTTTAAGTAAATATGTAGCATTAGCATAGTATTTGCAATGTGACAAAAATAGAATTTAGTAGGCTTTTTTGGCATTCAATGAGACAAAAAAAGAGTCTAAAACTTAGATTTCACAAAACAACAAAAATCCCTCAAAACACAAATGGATCATGAATGAACATTAAAATAAATAAATAAATGGAAATAATGGTGCAGATATAACTAAAAGTCAGAATCTGAATCACTTACATTATTTGGATCAGTGGTAATGTCATTGTATGTGTGATATATCTCAAAACAAGGCACCGCACACTTTGATACTTGGCAAAGGCGATGCTCAAAAATGTGTATCCTTTTGCACCCCTATTTCTTGACATCGACAGCACGCCGTTCGCTTTCTGGCGGTTACTTGCACCTTTCGCTGCATAAAATGCCTTTCAACAAGTCGTAATATGTTGTGTACATCATTGATCGGTTCACCTCTACCACGTTGATTACTTTTGGATATGATATGATTACCTTCACCAATTTCTTTCAGAACTTCAGCAGTGATATTTTGAAGTGATTAAATTTTTCCAAACAATAAAAGAATAATAAATAGCAATGTCGATGAATAACTCAGCTTTTTTTCGGTACCATTTAAATCCTTTAAGCTGACTCATGGTATATTAATATGATATGGTATGATACACCGGCTCAGTGAATCAACACCGCCCAAAGTTTTATTATAATCTTTGATCACATCAGCTTTAAAAATTGATTTTTGAGTAGGAAAATGTACCCGGTCAGTATCCTCAAGCACTCCAGCATGTTTTGTGGACATCATGGACACGATTTTATTTTTTAGATTTTGTTTAAGAAGAGTCGTTCCAACGCATTTTCATCAATCATCACAATATTCACCGGTTTCTACAATCCTGGACAAAAAACTTTTGCCAAAATGTTATTTCCATAGACAACTACGTCCCCTCACCCTACAATCAATGTTGATTAATGTTATATAGTTCAGGTCCAGAACCTTGCTAAGACAACGTTAATTGTGGGGGAAGGGATAATGTACAGCCTAAAAAAAATAATTAAAAAAAATTTGTTTTGGCAAAGTTTTGTTTTTTGTCCAGGATTGTAGATATAGCTAGCTAAAAAAGCTGCTAAGCAACAAACAAACAAAACACCGCATCAACACAGACCAAAACATTAGTAAACATAAAAGATTCTTACAACCAAGCACGATTGATGAATTACTTGAATTGTGACCACTGTCGCTATCATAATCATTATTTAGATCGTTCACAAAGTTTTTAATGCCTTCTTCTGTGAGTTGCCTTCTCTTGGAAACCATTTAAAAATTTCACATTAATAATTTTCACCAAAATTCAATTGAATTCATGATGATCCGCAGGAGTACAAAATTTTATACTAAGACTGGCCTCTGGAATCTATCCTACAACATCTCTTCCACAAAGCATTGCCATTTTTCGAAAAATCTGTGTCCTACAGGCTTAAGTTATTTTATGCCTTACATGTTATCATTTTGTCCTGAAATAAGATAGTCAAACTGGTGAATTGTTTTATATAGGAGAAAATTTCATGTTCAATGTTTTTCAATGATAAAGAAAAACATCTCAACTCAAAGGCGTAGAATTCCTTTATTTGGCGACTGGATACTAACTCCTTAAGAATTTAAAAAATAGATTTATTTTAACGCGATTTAAAGCGTAGCTTATGTTATGATATCAAACTAATAAATCATCGATTTAATGAAAACAACAAATGGTTTGTTTGGTTATGTATTATTTTTCTAAATATTTCCAAAAGAAGTGTATTTCGGACGTTTTTTTACCATAGGCCATTTTTGGATCATAGTCAACTACCGAAATCGTTAAACTAAAAGAGCTTTTAACAAATTCTTGCCAAATAGAACAAAGGTAACTAAGACTGTCCAAAATACTGTTTGCTGAAAAGTAATTATATATCAAAATATAAGCTGATATGGTATAGAGATTTGATAGCAGAGCTTGAGTAAGAACAAAGTAAATGACAATTTATATTTAACGCAGTTGCTAACAAATAGCCCTAAGTTATATATATTTCCAGAAGGGCTCACGGGTTTGGTTTATTTAGAGCTCCCATTTGAGCTTACGGTAAAGAAAATCATTGGCGTCTAAGGGAGACCGAACTCGCACCTTGGTGCCAAAAACTAAAATCTTAACCGCTCGGCCAGACAAACATGCTAGGATATCCCCATCGTCTCCTCTGAGTTAAAAGGGAGTCTTGAAATTTGAGAAGTAATACCGTTCGTTGGATACCTTACGTAATACTTATTCTGTACCAAATATGGTATAAAAATATGGCAAAATCTTGTCAGGGAGATATTTCTTTTTTGGATAAAAAAAAATATTTAAGTTATATACGTGTTTTAATCATCATTAATCACTTTAATTTGTCTTTTTATTTCACTAAGAAGGTCATGCAAGCCGTTTGGTATCTGTTCAACTTCTTCATCCACTCCTATTTTGGAATATGTGTTTTCGAGAAGCGTTTTTCCCATGGTAATGACTTCCTGTAAGCGAGCACTTATTACGCGATTTTCAATGTAAAGGGTTTTTGTTTTTTCATCTAAGATTCCATTTTCTTTTTTTTCGTTTTTGATTGAAATTATCTCTCTTACTACAGGATGTGCTGTGCACGCGAAGTCTGCATCAACATAAAAAAAAATATATCATATTTAATTACAATCAGGTGTTCAGACTGAGTTAAGTATTTTAAAACTCGTGTGATTCTGAATAACGGCACCTAGGTGTCGGAATTAAAATCCAATTTTTAAATTAAATAACTTCTAATCATTTCAGGAAATAGCCTCCTGCTTCGACTTACGCTGCAAGCCAATTCAAGAAGTTTAGAGTATGGTTTTACTGTGAATGGTACATCCAGTAGCATAGGTTTAGGGTACTAAACGACATAGCCCTCATATTGGTAATGTTGTTCAGTTGCAAATAATTTTATATTTTTACTGTTTTATATCTAAAGTAGATCGGCGCAGAAGGAATGTTTACCGTCATGTATTATTTCGAATTCAAGGCATTTTCATTTACAAAAAAACAAAAATTAGAGATGATTCAAAAAATTTTTGCCGGCTAAAGTTTTTACGCAAAAAGTATATAAAAATTTTGCTTTGAATTAAACAATACTCGAGGTCAGGAAGCTTCTCGAATTACTGTTCCAATTGAAGCTTAACACGTAAATAAACGTTTAACCAGTTTAAGGGATAAATTAAACTTACCCTTTGATATAAACATAAGCGTCATATAAATAAGTTTGATTTGATCCATACTTTGTTATTCTTGCAGTATAGTGGTAGTGGGATTTATTCTGTGATATATATATAGAGAAATTAACTCAATTGACCAATCTCATTTATTTTAATTGGATGAGAAGATATGATCCTCCAACTTGTATTCAACTGGATATGAATCGGGCGAATTATTTGAATTTTTAACATTACTTCGCAGATTGTCACATCGGAATCAAATTAAGGTTCAAATATGCGTATGTAATTTAAGCGATGCGCCATATAAATATTTATTTATTTATCATTAACGACTTTTATTTGTCTAACCAATTTTATTAATGCTTCCGGATTCTACTAAAATATTTTTCCTAATTTTTTTTTTACTACAAAGAGCGATTAAAAACAAAAAAAAATTATAGCCATATTTTTACACAGAAATTAACCATAGTCACCATTACGGAATATTTATTGCGCTTCTGGTTAACAGAAAATGAACTAACAAGAGATCTTACAATTAATTAAGGTAAAGATTTTCGTAAAAATAAATGTAAAATATCAAAATATACAAATCTTTAAAAAACATTTGTTTGTTGAATACGCGATATTACTATGCCTGAGATTGAACGATGCTAGGCTGAATATTTATTTTAACATAAGAAAATTAATTTTGGAGCTTACTTTTAGGGATGTCCAAATGTATACAATATGCGGGGAAAAACGTAGGTAATATGAATAGAGGTTGATATGAACGTTTGATAGAAAGAGCAAAGAGCCCGTTGCTTCGGGAGCGAGAAATTTTCGATATATGCTCATGTTTAAATAATATCTTGAAACGAAATTTATTAGTTTTATCTTTGATAGTAAAGTAAGCTGATAAAAAATAAATTACATTCTCGGATTTAAATTGAATTTAACTGAAAAAACAAACGAAGAACTTTTTTAAATAACATGGAAAACAAATTTCAAAAAAAAATCGTCGCAATGTTAAAATGTCAAAAGTACACGAAACGCAAGCGATTTTCAAGTGTAAAAGCTTTAAAATTATAAATCTAATAAAACCCGCTTAAAAAAAATATCCGTATGTAAAAAACATATACCTCTCAATTATTATTATTACCTAAATAATCTTTAAGATTTAAAATTTATACTCAGTTCATAACAGAGTAATCTTCTATGTTCAGCAGATATTTACATAATAAAATTTACATCTTTATCTTTTTACCTGCAACAGGGGTATTAATTTAGAGAATTTCAAAAAATACATCTTTACTTGCATACCCACTTGAAAGGGAACTTAAGAGCCCATCAGCTCTTATTACCCAACAGAGCTTTGCGGAATTATGAATTGAAATGTACACTGATTTTTAATAGAAACTTCCAAAATTAATATCCCCTAAAATTTGTATTTTTTTAAAAAGAAACTACATTGTTAAATCATCAATTTCACCTTCTTGAATCGGTTTTGCTGGATTTGTTCGAGTCAGTGAGGTTTTGAGCAACGACCTATCATCTCTATTCCGTAACTCAGACGCACTCGCTGTTATGCTATTATAGCTGCCAGATAATCTCGATATTTTCGAATATGACAAAACTTGTTCGCGTTCTGGCTCTTTGAATTTAATTCTAACTATATCCACCTCACCTCGACGATATCTGTCGTGTTTCGAGCTAAACAAACAACTCGATATCATCGATACGACTACAAGAGTTAGCAGTGAACATCCCATCGCAAAAGTTCTAAAAGGAAACAATTGTTGTTTCCCGTCATAAAAAGGATAACGAATTATCACCGGAATACCAAGCACGGCTTCACCACCCAACGTTCGAAGTGTTAATGCTACGATAAAAGCAGCTAATGAACCATGTACGTTTACAAACTTGAAATAAACCGCACATAGTAACTGCGGAAATAGACATACGTATACGATATCAGATGATAGAACCCAAAGGTCATATATTCGTGTTATTGTCAGTCCCATCGCCGTCGAGACTCCACCAACCAATATGATGCCGATCCGGATTACCCAAGTTAGTTCTTTCTCGGATGCCTAAATAAAAGAGGTAAAAAATTCAGGTATCTAAAGTACAGCAAAATTAGACTTAGTGACTAGTTTTATTTAATCAAGAATCTTTCCTTTTTAAATGAGCAAACAAAAGCGTGAATTTTAGTATACCAAAATGACGATAACAAGCGTGATTTCAACCCGAGATTTTTGAAGGTGACTGTCATTTGAAACATTTAATAAAATTGCCACCTGAAATAGCAGGGTGCGGCTGCCACCTCAAATACGTGATATAGAAAAAAAAAACTTTCAAGTTTAAGGCCGACACCGACTGGCATAGTTGATTTCATGGAATACAATAAGAGTGGAACTAAATCTATATATATATATATACACTGAATATAGTTTTCTGTCACATGATGTTTTTGTTGACACGTGAGCGACTGGCCATGCAAATAAAATGAAAAATGGCCAGAATTAATATCATCGTACCGAAATGATTATACGGCTTTTAACTAGGAAAAATCATTCGCAAACCTTTTGTCTGAAAGCCATTTTGTATATGTTGTATCCAAACATTGAACTTGCTGACAACACTGATGAGTCAGCAGACGACATTACAGCAGCTGAAACTGCGCCTAATCCAAAGAATGAAACCCAAGTAGGGGTGAGGTAATGTAAAACCATAGGCAATACCAAACGTGGATCATTTATCTCACCAGTGGATGAAATTATTGTATTATTTTCTGGTACCACACTTTTCCAATCTAGATAACACATAAAGAACATATTATTTGCAACCTAAATAACACATAGCATAAGAATTTTTAATCTTGACAAACAAACACTTATTGACTAAAGGACTACCATAACATTATTTATAAATGCCCTGAAAAGATGCTTATAATAGGGATGTCAATCGCAAGGTCCGCACTCCTGAAATTTTCCACGGTAAAAAAATATTTTCAAATGGGGACAGTTTTTGCGCAAATCAGGGGGTTCAATTAATTTCTTTATAAGT
>JAUZNK010062493.1:0-14764 GCA_035046665.1 Euphysa ruthae
TTCTGTATATTCTGTATATTTTTTATATTTTTTTACAAAATTATGTTGTATATTTATTAGGTCTGCAAACTATATCCAAAGAGCTAAAACTTTATAGTTTGTGGTTGCTTTTATTTTATTAGAAAGGCTTTTCCATAATAGGGGACCTTTTGATGACAGACAATGTTTTGGTGGATTTTCTTAAGATAAACCCTAACCTTGTAATGCCTGTTGAGTTTTTGTTTTTTTTTTTTTTTTTTTTTCTAAAAATGTAATAAATACTTAATTTTAATTTTTAGGCATTTTTAGGTAAGAAGATGACCCTGGCTTTGTCTAATTACTTAATTTAATTTACTTCTAATCTATTATTTTATTTTAATTTACTTCTAATCTATTATTTTATTTTAATTTATAAATTTTATAGGTAATTGATTTTCTAAACAAGATTACTTATTTAATATATAGATTGGCCATAAAACTAAAAATATTACCAAATGTATTGTCCAAATCATAAAATGATAGAAATTGCGCTTCTCCAATGTATTTATATTAGTAATGTTTTAGATATCTGGTATCTTGTGGTCCGGTACATATAAAGAAATAATCTGCTCTCATGGAAGCGATATGACAATTTATAAATATCCTAAAATGGTTTGTGAAACAGAACTTAAAGGTAAATATTTTTATAAAGTTATACTTGAAAAATCCTCTGGTGATGCAAAATAAAGTTTGAATTCACTGTTGTGCAAAGTTTTGGAAGATTTAGGATTTAAAAGGAAGAAATAGATTTTGAAAAGAATTCTTTGTCAGTTCTTCAAATTTTACGAATGGTTACATTAAAAAGAGATATTTGGACTACCGGCTAAGTCAGTGGAGTTCTATAAAATATCCCATGACCTTCTGTCTGTCCATAAAGTGTTTGCTCATTAAACTCCCTATTTATATCTTATTTATATTCTATTTTAGATTTTTTTTCTTTTCCCACATTCTGGCTTTTAGGTAAAATTCCCTCTACACAAGTATTTAAATCAATACCCTTTAACAATGTTAGATGTTATCTGATGACTGATCCCCAAAGTAGCTGATTCTGATAATCTTTACTGAAGGTTTATACGATGCTAACAGCAACAACAATGTACTGACTTTCGTCTTTTTCAAGCATATTACGTTAGAATAGAATAAACTAATTCTCCAGAGGAGAAAAGGAAGAAGGTTGGAAATAAGAGAAATATGTGTATATATATATATTTTACCAAGCAATGCCGTGTTATAGAAAAGACCATTTCTCCCAGGAAATCAGGAAAATTATAACAAAATAACATTCCAACTTGATTTAGTTATAGATTAGACTACTTCTCCAAGGAGACAAGGAATATGAAATTAAAATAATATAAAAGTTTATTCTAATTGCTGTTGTATTTGTCCAACGGATTAATCACTGGCAGGCCATCTATATACAAAAATAAACTCTTCTTAAATTTTCTTGAAATTTTGAAAATAGGTGTATATACATAGATATAATATGATTATTTAAGATTTTTTAAAAAAAGTTCTCTTTTTTTGGTACTGAACAAATATGATTCAAATATTTTGGGCCTAAGAACAACTCTTTTAAAAATTTTTTAAAAATCTGTACAGGTGTAATTTAAAAAATTTTAATGTTGCTTGAAGTTAAAGGATTAAAGGGGATTCTCTGCATTCTTATTTATTGGCCTGATTTATGACATAAAATGACAAAAATCAATGTTTTAGACTTTTCTCCAAAAGTTACAGTCTGATTATGTTGAAATTTTGAATTATATTAGGAAATATTATTATAATAAATTAGACATTTTACCCCATGCTACTTGACCAAAATTTGCATTTCCCTAACCAACTAAAAAAAATGGAATTATTTTCCGATTGTGCAATAGTCTATTTTTTTTAAAGAACGTTATCAGTCTGAATTTTACTCATTTTGAAAACATTGTTTTGAGTTGTCATTAAGGCCTGAGGACTTTTAGACCTAAACGCAAAATTTTAAAGGTTTTATTCAAATTTACTCATAGCATTTTAACGAAAATATTTAAATTCCTTAGTGACACAATATTCCACTGCATGGAGTCCATTAAATTTCTTACTGGCTCAATATTCCACTGTGCGGAGTTCATCAGACACTAAAATACTTTCATAACTAATAAAAACAGCCTGTTGAAAAAAATTTCTCCCTGGCAATGTGCGCATTGATAAATTTGAAATTCTTGTTGTTTATTTATGTAAGAAGTTGTTCAACCATAAAAGGCAACTTTAAAAGGCTTTTTCTTTTAATTATTCAAACAGGCATGAACCAAACACACACAAACATCACTATAAATAAAGTATTATTTATTTTGCAATAATTATATATTATAAATATTGATAATTTTATAAATTTTTAGTATTAATATCAATTTTTCTTTTACTTAACGGAAGTAATATTTAGAGAAAATTAAATCATTTATATTTGTCATCTAAATTTGTTAAGATTTTCCACTGGCCATGTTGTTTGTGGATTATGTGAGAAATTTAAGTCTGAAACAAGATCACATTAAAATTTTTAAATGAATTTCTAGCTTGGAACTTGTAGGTATTTAAATTTCAAGTTATATAGTAATTTTAAGTCCATCAAATTTGACCACTAAAAATAGCAATAACCTGAATTATAAGATATAATATCAAAAGAAAAAAAGAAGAAATTAGAAATTTAAAAAATTTAAAATTAAAAATTAAAAAAAAAAAGCATAAAGGCAAACCATGATATATTATATCATGGTTTGCCTTTTTGCTTTTTTTCTTTTTAATTTTTATACTAAATTTGTATTTTAAATGTAAGATATTAAACTCTTCAGTTTTTGATTGTAATCTAATTTTAGTTACAACTGTCATTCTTGAATAATTGTCTAGGTTTGCTCCTGTATACGAAAAACCTTTTTTATTTAGGACATACTGGTCGCATTTTGAATATATCAATGTCACCTAATGGACATACAGTAGCTTCCGTAGGGGCAGATGAAACTTTAAGATTATGGAAGTGCTTCGAACCAGATATAAAGGTTTTGAAATCAACAAAGAAAGTTTCTGGCATTGCATCAATGTCTGGTGCATTGCGTTAAAAACTATTGCAATGATGATATACATACTTAGGCTATTAAATGTTTGTAAAATGTTAAGAAACAAATGTAGATTTAAAATAGATTTATTTTTTTAACTTGATTTATTCTTGGTACTATGCTACCTTTAATGAATTTAGTAGGTGCTAAATTTCATGACTCTTGAAGAAAATTTAACATATAATTTTAAAATAATTAACTTCAAACATTTTGAAAATTTTCCAAATAGGTTTTTTTTTTTTTGGATGACTTCAATTTCTCTAGGAGATAATAGGGCTGCATTGGTTTGATATATGTGATTTACATTTCCTTACTGGCTAAAACCCCTGGAAAATTATTTTTTTGCCAAACTAGCCTAAATCTCTTTAATCTTTTTAATGAGTGGAGTAAGAAATTTAATTAGATGCACCATTTTTTTAGATATTTTATTTTATATAAATATATAAAAAGAAAATTTTCTTTCATACAATAATATTATAACTGAGATAACCAAGAAAATACTGTATATAAAGTTTTTTAGGGAGATAATTTTAGTTTGAAATTGATTGATGCAACTTATGCAACTTTTAACCTATTGAATGTTAATATTGAAAGCTTTTGCACACAAGCTTATTAATAAGTCCTTATTAGAGTCTGTTCCAAGACTAATCTAAAAACTATTTTGGGTGCAAGATTCATTATTAAATCCTAAATTGAAAATGAAAATTGAGTGCGTTTAAATTGCATTATTTGATACTGCATTGAGATGTTGTAGCAAGATTTTGTATGGAGTTTCAAATAAATCTGGACATTAACCCTTGCTAGCCCATGCATTTATTTGAAGAATATGTCCTGTGTCCCAGGCGTTTTAGGCAAAAAGTGGGATTTTTTCAAAACCTTGATTTTTTGCTTTAAAATCAATCCAGAGGGTAAATAAACCCCTTTGGATATTAAATCCTTAGATTTTTGAACCTTTCTGACTTTAAAAAATCTAATTTCAGGAATTTCATAGCGTCAACAGGATTTTTGGTTAAAAGTACAATTGTAGCGAAATAGTAAGTTCTTGACTTACTGTCAGTTAGTCTCTGGCGGTAAGGATGAGAACCCTGAAAGTGAGCACATATGGGATATTTTACATTTTCTGAAATTCTAGGTGCTAGAGAGTACAAAACTGTTTTCTGCCACTTGAAATTCCTCGGGGAACTCTTTTTATGTGCCCCTCATTTTTGACTCAATTTTTGGGTGAACCTAAAAATTATAAAAGTATGAAATTGGTAGAACATGGTCAAGTGATATGTCGTTAGATTTATTTTTTAAAGCTGGTTTTGAGGTGCAAATTTAAATTTAGGTCCAAATTTAGTATTTTTGGAGTTATGGGTCATAATCGTAGTCTCCTTTCATAAAAATTTACCAGGTAAAATTGTAGTTATATAACAGGAAATTGTATGTGCTATTACCTATTTTAGAAAATGAATGGTCAATTGGTATTATCCTGTGTTAGAAATCAGCTGAAGCTTGTTTTGGAATGGGAAAGAACGAAGAAAACATCTGTAATTTAAAAGTATTCTGGATTCTCCTTACTATTTAATGTCCAGTTCAAACTAAATCATTCGCCTTCCAAATAAACACTGCTCTGTTTCCCTTCTAAATTGTATATATTTACATTCCACTTTTTGGAACAGGAGTTATCAATACAACCACATAATTCAGTAGACGGGATCCTTGCCTTTGAACAGCTGCACGCTAGTGTTTTGCAGTGGGATGCTTTAAAAAAGAAGAAGTATTCTATACCAATATGAAATATTTTTTAGATATGGAGAAAAAGAAGACACTTAACCGATAAAGTAAAAAAAAAAGTGTGAGCAGTTTATAAATAGGTTCCAAGAAAATTTGCTTTAAAAACTTAATAATGTTGTAAAATCCAGCCGCTCCATGCTAAGTAGGTACAGAACATGTGAAAATATCACTTCTGTGTTAAGTATTTCTATGGCGTTACCTTTTTTCTTTCTTTTGCCTTCTGACATTGTTACAACTCTTGATTATAGTCTCGGTGCCCATCAGATAGACTCTTTTGAAACTCATGCATCTGCTTTGTTCCAATGCTGACAAATTTGTTAACATTCACATTGTTGTTTGCTTATTTGCCTGTGTAAATATTATGCAACACATGTGGCTTATTTATTTCGACTTCTAATGGATGGATGCAGTTTCCCAAAGTTATCTGAAGCTTCTGTCTGTCATCAAATTTCCCTTGTTGGGTTTTCTTTATTCCTTAGGCTTTCCAAATCTGTCTCGACTTCACTGCATAAATGATGGCCATTTGCCCAAGTTTTAACAGATCTTGCATTTGTCATAACACCAGTTAGACCCAAAGACCATTGCCAATTTTCATGTAGGTTGTCTTTATGCCCGTGTCACTCCATATTCCATTTCAGTACCCCTTTTTCAAACGTATAACATGTTGCCCTTTCACAAATGGATCAATTATGTTTTTTGGAAGCTTTTCTATCACACACATGTATGCTAAATCATCCCTTGCATAATTCCAGTGTCCCGTTGCAAAAAGTATGGAATCATTTGCATGTAAGCATACAAGTGAAGGGCAAATTCATTCTCGCGTTCCTTTCTAATATACAACCTCTTGATCAGCAGTTGTCTTATGAGATTATTTACCCAATGTTCAGCTGTACGACTCTGATGACATACAAGAAATAAGTCAAGATCATCATACTCAACCATTTCATCAACAAATCACCAGACCGACACCTCTGGAACAACAGAACGCAGAGCCCCAAAGTTCATAGAAACCTTTTCCCTACAAACATTTTGTCCACTCCTGTAAATGTTAAACTCATAAGTTTCTCAAGTCCACTATTAGCAATCAATTTACCAACATACTCAACAAAACTCATTAGCTAGTGCATTCTACCAATACGTCTGTAAAAGTTTACCCACCGTGTGGGATTTGCCCAAATAATATCCAAGTTAAGTCGGTATAACTGCTTATCACAAGTGAAAACTGAAAAGCTTTGTCCTGCAGTTAGTATTTTTGAAGAGTCAGATGGAATCTTATTAATTAATAATCTGTAAAATACATTTGTCTTTGGTCTCATGCTTTGCCTTGCTATTCTTTTTCTATTCTATTTCTTCGCAGTGTATCCACTGTAATCAGGAACATCATTCGTAGTAAGAGAAGACTTAGTGAAGCTGAAGTCATCTTTTCTACTCTTCTTAGTATTGATAGCTTGGCAGCAAAGAACTCTTAATGTAAATACTCCAACTCTTAATGTAAATACTCCAATGCATGACTTTTTTCAGATATTGTTTTTTTTTTCTCCTGTGTGAATCTTTGCCTCAAAAAGCTGAAGTTGCACTTTTGATAAATGTTCTTTCTTTAATCTTTTGAATGGTTGTCTCGTTCTCATTTCTTCTGTTTTTCCATATTGTGTTATATTAGTACTGTGAGATTGGGTTTGCCTAAATCCATTTTGAATTGAAATTGTCACTTCAAAGTTATCAGACATAGTTTGTATAAAACCACCCTTTTTGGCCAAGACCACACATTTCTTGGCTGTTTCAGACAGCTGCTGCTGATGTTTTGAATCTGCGGACTTAGAAGCGTCATAAGAAGCATTGACTCCATATTCATATAAATGCTTGATTAGTGTTTCTCTTGAACATTTGCCTTTACAACACACAGTGGGCTTAAAGAGGGGGACCAAGGGCACATTGACTGAAATAGATGGTATAATAGTGGTTAATGACTCATTAGAAGCTTATTGGAAAATCAGATATGACTGAAATGAAATACCTTTTTATCGAATTTTGAGGGTCTGTGTCCAAATCACTCTATTTAGGCATATAGGGTCAAAAACACATTTTTGGTCATATTTTGACTTAAATATGTGATATAATAGTGGTTGATGACTTGTTAGAAGCGTATTGGATATTCTAATATGACTGAAATGAAATACCTAAAAATTCCCCATATTTTGGGGGTCCAAGGCCAAATTTCCATATTTGGGCATTTTTGGCCAAAAAAACATTTTGGTCATATCTTGACTAAAAAGATGATATATTATAATATTTCAATATCACTACATAAACCTACAATCAAAATATTCTTTATCACTACATCATTGTTATCCATAGCAGTTTTAGAATCATGTGTTTTTTGTTTGAATGTTTGGTGGATCCACAGGTATTGTAACTTCGGGCTGATTGATATTTAAGGATCACTACGTTCTAAAATTACCCGTTACATCAGTTAGTTTCTCTACCTGTGATGTCTTAGTTGACAACAGTTCCAGAAATCTCTTGATGTACTTGTTATTGGCCTTAAGCAAGCCTTTTTGCAGACAAATGTCCTAGACTCCACGACTCATTCAGTGCTATGAGTTAATTAGATTGAATTTATTCTTACTTATTTCAACTGAGTTTCTATTATGAGGCTAGTTGATTCTAATAATTCTTCAACCTGATGAAGATCGACATGCTTTTTACTGGAGATGATTCTGAGAATATAACTAAGATTTTTGTACAAATCGCTAATTATATTTTTATATTTAACAGGGATACAACTTAGTATTGTAGGTAGAGTAGATTCCGAAAAGAAACGCTGACCTTGTTTTACCTGTTGGCACGCCAACTTGATTGAGCCAAACACCAGTTTGGCTCTAAAAACTTTTAGAACATTTGAATTTATTTTTTATCACATTAAAGTTCATTTGTTAATTTCAATATTTATATGAAAATATTTCTGAATTTCTTTTATCAATAAAAACATTTCACAAGTACAGTGGTATAATTTTATGTCACTTAATGAGGTATTCTTTTCATAACTTGAGAACGAATGTAGATAAAATTTAATTTAATTTAATAAACAGTGTGTCAGGACCAAGAACTGGTCCTTCACAGAGGCCAAGCTTTTTAATCTCAGCCTTAATGTTATCAGCTACTTTCTTTGTATCATCATCGATAATAGTAGTTACCAACTTAAATGTTGTAGATGCATTTTTCTGATGCATAACGATTGTAGCAATACCTGACGATTTGAAACAACATGTTTATTCTTTCATTTGTTCAGTGAAGGCTCTAGAATCAGGTGATATGCAATTTAGTGTAAATCAAGTGGATTTCTGCAGAGTTCCGTATTTTATCTGGCATTCTTTTATGCTATGGATTACAAAATTTATTGCATCTTTATCTGGACTGCTGATGTCATATTGGCTGTGCAAGGATTTGATCAATCTTTCATTCACAGAGTTTCAATAACAAGTTTTGTGATACTTTAACCAAAAGTGAATTGGATATTCTCATCCTCTTTATCTCAAAATTTGGATAATTATAGAAGTTTTAAAATCTATGAATCAAGAAATCTGAGATACCATAAAACATGAACTCGTGGGAATGTTAAGATTTGATTTATATTTCAAATTTGATTATACGGCATTTATTTTGGTCCATTTTATTGGATTTATGTTTAAACCTTAAAAATTCCAATTAATTAATTGATAAGTTCAAATTGACTATTTTCTTTGTGAGTTACATGAGATTTAAGGAAGTACTTAGCTGTATGAATGTCATCACCACAGACCTGTTAACAATGATACTAAGGTTTTTACCAAAGAAATTAATTAGTGAATGCAATATTCTCAAATATCTAATTATTTGGTTAGACAGATTGCACTTAATCATGGAGGCATGCAGAGTATATAATTCTAAGATTAAAACAGCAAGATATTTACTGCTACCTTAGATTATGGAAGGGTTTTTACTGTATGTTGCTGTAGACATTAAATAATTTATTAATTGTAATACTTTATCAAGGGTAATGGTTTAATAGATATACTCTAACCTGTATTAGCACTTCCTTGAAACTTTTACTTGTATTTCTTTCCTTGTCTTTCCCTCAATCTGCTGTTTTACACAACACACCTGGATTTTTGTCCCATCGATCAGGATGTCTTTCATCTGGTTCAACAGCACAACTGTTAAATGAAACATGCTTCGCTGAATTCAGATTTCGGGACAGAGCTAAATAAAAAAGAATTAAAAATGTAGAGGCTAAGGATTGGTTTGAAATGTTTCTGGTGAAAAAAATTCCACATATCAGCATGTGGCTCAGAGGTACAATTTATTTACAATAAGCCTCCCATGCTCAGACCAGTCCGGGATTTCAATTTTATTCCCAGTCCCCATGCCCGGAGCAGCCTGGGATTTCACTACAACCACTTAGAACAGTTGTAGCTCAATACACCCTCATATAGTTCATACTAAACCGATTGGAAATGAAAACAGAAAGATTGAATTATATTATAAGCAATCAAATTATAACTTTATGATCGGTTATCGTAAAGTTATAACCTCAAACTTTTTGTGAAATATTTTTGTTATTGAGGCTGTGGCAGGTTCATCAAAGTCAAAAAAAAATTAACTTCAACACTTCTTTCAACACTTCAGCTTGCTGAAGATAGTGACGATGATACTGATGAAGTTAGAGATACTATTAGAGAAATCTTTGGTGAAAGTGAGGATGGGTTTGATGATTTTCAACCTTCCTCGGAAGGAGATGATCAAAACTCAGAAGATGATAGTATAAATATTCCTCCTGCTGCAAAAAATACTAAAGTTGTCAGTTCCCCCCAGTTTTTTCCAATGTTTCATGGGACATGAAACTTTGAAAAAAAGGTGATAAGAAACTCGAAAAATTACAACCTTTTATTGCTAACCCAGGTATTATTAACATTGAATTTCCAGATCAAGTTGATGGACTTTTTTTTTAAAAGTTTTTTTTAACTGATAAATTAATCGAGTATAAAATTACTCAAACAAATAATTTTGCTGCACAATACTTTGGTCAGAGATAATTTACCAGCCTTCTCTGATTTATGCAAGTTGCTAGCCAACAGCATAACTAATGAAAAAATGTCAGAATTTCTTATGCTTACGTTTCACTTTGGTATTGTGAAAAAAATATTTACTCTTCTCATACTGGGAAACTGATCCATTAATCGCAACACCATTTCCTAGAACTTTAATGTCCAGAACAGACTTTTATAATATTGTCTTTTCTCTGTTACTGTGATAACAACTTTTACTCTTCAAAGGGACAGCTAGGTTGTAACCCAAAGGAAAACTTGGGTTGCTTATACCTCATCGTTTAGCCACTACTGGACTCCAAACCAGCATTTGTCTATTGATGAAGGGACAATACCTTTCAATGGAAGTTTTTCATTCAGGGTATATAATCCGAACAAACCTGACAATTATGGAATCAAAACGTATAAATTATGCGACTCTGCTAACGAGTATTGTATGAACTTTGACCTATATGTTGGACAAGTTGACGGCGAAATGCCACCTTCCAAATATGGAAAAACACATGACTTGGTTGTTCGCTTATTAGAAAAATACTTGAACAAAGGATATATTATATACATGGACAATTTTTATTGATGTTCTTATCTTTTTTATATTATATGTCAAACATTAGGTACAGCAGCTTGTGATACATGCCGACCATGTAAAGGTCTACAATGGCAAAGTTCTAGACGAAAGGTGAATCGATTGCTATGACATGCAACAATACAATAGTTGCTTTTCGTATGTTAGACAGAAAGTATGTTAGGTTAATGTCTGCAGCTTATAATTGTAATCAAACAGATACCAGTAAAAAACATCAAACAAATGAGACCATTAAATGACCAAATATTATATTACAATACATGTACAATACAATACAAGTACATGGGCAGTATAGACTCAAATGACCAGCTACCACAATATGCTTCATTCATAAAAGTCTGAAGTGGTGGAAGTTTTTTTCAGGCTTATAAATTTTGCAATGGTGAATGCTTTCTTCCTTTTTAGAGAATGGAAAGTAAATAATGCAAATACATTGAAAATTTTTGCAAAAAAAAAACCTGCGCACGAAACGTCATATGAATGTGAGCAATGTCAAAATTTCATTACGTGTCCAGCCTTGCTTTATGTTGTACCAAACATACAAGGACTGTATTGGGAAATACATTATGAATAAAAAGAATGATTAGTTATTTTAATTAATTTTAGTTATTTTAATATTAGTTATTTTGCTATCTTATTTTACAGTATAAAAGAACAACTTCACCGGGTTCTAAAGACATCAACTTTATCCTCCAGAATGTTTATATACCCTACTTAAGGGTTTAAAACAAAAAAAGAACTATTTACAAAAATTTCATTTTTTTTTTTTTTTTTTTTTCATTTTTCCAAAAAAATGGCTAGGATTTGAATACAACCATTTTTTTAGCAAAATAGCTGGAGTGCTACATCATGTAATTGTGGTCTTTTGAATAGAGGTCAACTCTTTGGAACTATACTTTTTATAGATGTGAAAAGTAATTAAGATATTTTTAAATACACATTATCTTATTTATTTTCAATAAAACTATTGAAAACAAGAAACATAAAACAATATCAAATAAAATCTGGTAATAAATTGAATCAATTTGCTTCCATTGACTTTTTTAAAATGAATATAAAAATAAATAAAATTATTAATATAACTATCAAATCAATAAATGAATGTGCAAGAGAGAGTTTCATATTATTAGGCTTTTTTTTACATAGAATATGGAATTTAGAAAGTCTGAATTTTGGCAGATTTTGATATGTTATAGACTCTGATTTAGCGCTGAATCCTAGAGCCAGTCCTCTTTAGACAACTATTGTAACCTTTTATTGTGACATGAACCAAGAAGAATAACAAGCAGTGAAAAAGTAATATAAATTTAAAATAAGGAAAAGCAATAAAAAAATGTCCAAAATATTTGCGTTCATTAAAAGTTAATGTCTAAATATTTTGCTGCAACGGAATATATTTTGAAGTCTTTATTTGTATGGTAAATCTTGAAACATGGTTATATACATAAATACATACCAAGCATTTTTATACATAAAAGTTACCTAAATAACCTAACTTAAGACCTACTTTCATTTAAGATCGGTCTGGTAGCTTTAGAATAATTATTTGTGAGCTATGATTGGTGATGTCAGGGATATTACATGTTTTCCCGGACATTTCCGGGATAGGGCTGGCAAGGGTAAAGGGCATAACTAGACAAACAGATCCTGTCAAAATTTCGATTTTTAGCTATTTAGTAATAATACATTGGGCAAGTAAGACAGTTTAACAATAATATAAACTTTTTAATTCATCAAGTTCTTTAATTCTCTCACTGCTTTGTCTATCTATTTTTACAGGCTACAGTTGTAAAGATTTTGTTCGCAAAATAAACACTGATTTGAAGAACAATTAAGATATCAAATAAATTACTAATTCTTCAAAATAATTCACAGTTTCCATATAATACTGGGGATTCTTCTGAGAGTCAAGATCAAAATACCAATATTAATCAAATTAAAAGAATATGTTCCTAAATGAATTCAATCTTTTATTAATGCTTTCAGTTTTATTATCATTAAAAGTTTTCAGAAATCTTATAATTTGCTTACCAATACTTAGCACTGTTCTGGTTGAAAATTTTCTTAATTCAAAATTCCGTTACAAGAGGTTCTGAGACAGTTTTAGCCCATTTATAAATTTAATCAGCCTGTTTGGGAAATAAATGTTTTCTATTGAGGAAAACCCAGTTGAAAATTTTCTACAATAATAATCCCAGTTATTTTAAATTTTGTTTTATTAAAATTTTTTAAAAGCTGGAAAAACTATTATTGCATATTTTTTCAAAAAATCTTTGTGGTGTTTCAAGTTGTCGTCATTTTGAAGCTGTATGATAATTTTTGTGACATCGTAAATTATACCAAGGTCTCTCTGAAAAATAACCAAATACTATTGTGGTTTTTCAAGTTGTAGCTATTTTGAAGCTCTAATGTAATTGTAGTGACTTCTCAAATTATTCCAAGGTCTCTCTGAAAAATAACCAAATACTAACCAGGCTAAAGGATTATCATGCTTCTTCTAACTCGAGGGTATCTTTGCTGGTGACATCACTAAATATCAAATAATGATTTATAATCCTGAAAATGAGCATTGTTTGAGAACTTATCAACATTTTTTGACAAAGTGGAAAAAATGTTTTCCAAGCTCTCTCATCAGAGATTTTTGTTTTGATAGTTTTCATTCCCTTTGAACGGCACCTTATAAAATTGTTTTCAGTGGTTATAGATTTTATATAATATTTACAGTGGTCACCGCCAAAGATGAATCTTTGTGCTGAATGCTATTTTGAGATACACTATATAATAAATAAATTCCTGTTAAAACAAATTGATCAAAGCTAACTAAAAAGAAATAGATTGAAATAAAAAATGAAGCAAAAGAAAGAAAATGCACAGAAAGAGTGGGTTATGATAGGACCAGGTAAATTTATTATTACCATTTATCATATTTTCATATATTTTATTTTATCTCACTTATATTTTCTGAAATAAATTATAAACTCCTCTTGCATACGCTATAGAATTCCTTCTATTTTTACTTAAACTGTGTAATCTATTTTTACTTAAATTGTGTCGTCTATTTTTACTTAAACTGTGTCATCTATTTAACCTAGAATGCATTTTGAACTAACATAGGTTATGGCTTAAAATTTTATGATTGTTTATAAAAACTTTTATCTAGGCACTTTCTCTCAAATTTTATGTTGTAAGCTTTTAGAAAATGGTAGCCATAGTAGTAGTACCCATTGTCTGAAACCAGATAATTCCAATTTAGGCACGATTGATTACCTAAAAATTAAAGCAGCCATCATACTACTGAAATTTTAACCTATTAAACAATTTATTCACAGTTAATAATTATCAGACCGGAATAAATATTTTACAAACCAGCTGCTTTCTACCTTATAGACTTGTGGTGAATTATTATTAAATTCTTTTGAATATTTTTGTATAAAATGGAATATTTGAGTAACACCCCAACATATTTGGTATAATAAAACGTTATTTCAAGCTTTTCTAAACATGTCTTGGTAAGCAATGTTTCATTTTTTTTGTTCCATTTGTAATCTGATTGTTTTGATTTTTTTTTTTAATACTTTGTTTATATATAGAGTTGATTATTTTGCATTTTCATGATTTTAGATAAAATAAAATAAAATTCAATTTATATATAAATAACAAAAGTACATCAGATTTCTTAGAGGTTGAACAAGTATTCTAAGTGAGTAAATAAAGTAAAACAAGTAAATAAGCCCAAGAATTTTCTCGTTATTTATGGGCCAAGAAACAAAATTTTTTGTAACTTTCTCAAAATTAATTTTCATTTAATTTTGATGACCATAGATAGTAACTTTATCCCATATTGCTTCCTGTCAAAAATTCTTGTTCTAGGGGATGCTGTTCGAAATCAGTTTATTTTGATCTAAAAACACGCTTTTGGTTTTTACCAGGTTTTGTTCCAATTCTTTTGAAATTTGATATAAAGATAGAAAATATTATTTCTGGTCATCTAATTTTGGATGTTTGATTGCATGAAATATTATTTCTGTTCATTCCAACATTTTATCTATTCTGAAATATTTCACACATGCAAACAATCTGTCACTTGTACTTTATGTGTCAACTGTTGTAATAGCAAAAAAAATACAAGAACTAAAGACCGTCATTTTATACATACGTATATACACATATACATATACATATGTATATACATATATATGTATATACATATG
>JAUZNK010062504.1:0-14763 GCA_035046665.1 Euphysa ruthae
TCTACAGTGTGGGGGGTTTGGTGACCCTCAAAAAGATGAATTGTTTGGTAAATTAGCGAAAATTGTCTCACTCAGTTCATGTTCTACAGTGTGGGGGGTTTGGTGACCCTCAAAAAGATGAATTGTTTGGTAAATTAGCGAAAATTGTCTCATTCAGTTTATGTTCTACAGTGTGTGGGGTTTGGTGACCCTCAAAAAGATGAATTGTTTGGTAAATTAGCGAAAATTGCAACTAATGTTCATGTTGGTAGAAGTGATAATGAATATGTAGAAATCCATAGACGCTATATGGTGAATGAGGCAATATGGTTTGATCATGTTTTTAACAAATATTTTAAGAAAAAAACATTGATTTAGTTGCATTTGAGTCTAATTTTGCCTAAATTTAGATTTGTTATTATTTACTGCATCTTCATCAAAGAAATTTTTTAAGTGATATAAGTTCTAACAAACAAAGAAGGTTTGCCTCAGCATAAGTCAGTATTATGTAACGTTAATATAAAAAAGGTGAAAAGTACAAAAAGTTTCTTGCATAACAGTTGATTGAAAGTTGCTATTTTTTCTAGAAAACTTATTGGAGAATTCTTTTTAAAAACTTCAGTTGGAAGATTTGTTTGAAATAAAGGTCCACTAAGATAAGGTAACAAGACAGAAGAGTAAGGCTGTAGATAAGACACTCAAAAGGAAGATGAAGCTTTGAAAGTTATGGAAGAGAGGTAAGGAAGCCTAATAGAAAGTCAAAAGAACAGTATTTAATTATCTAATTAAAAGGGATAACAGCACATCATAAATGCCAGGTTGTGGAGCTAAAAATTTTATCTTTATTTTAAGGCAGGTATAGGATAATTATCTAGTGAGAAAGAAGTATCTAAGAAGAGTTTGATATAGTTCCCAGAAATCTAGTATGGCAGGCTGTGAGGAACATTGGCGTTGAAGAATGACTAGCTAGTGTCACAAAGTTTGGATTAACAATGCGATTTGAAAAAAAAAACTGAAATAGATAAAAAAAATTATCGATATAAGTGGATTAAAGGATTTTAATTAATTAAGTTAAAAGTAGCCAATAAAATTCAACAATGAAGATACACGAAACAACTCATCATTACGATTTCAGAAAATTAATAATATGTAGTATTGCAATTTATCAATCTTTGGTAGACAAGCCACAATAACTTTATGGGGCCCATCCTGCACTTTTAGAAAAATTATATGAGTGGTTCTAGAGAAAAGGGCATAACAGACTAAGCCAAAAAAAAAAATTCATACAAATATAGACAAAGCTTCAATTTCCAAAAGAAAGCATGATAAACTGCAGTAAATTCAAAGAATTTGATTCATAGCTTGAATAAATGGATTAAAGTTGAAAGTGTTTGTGTTACCAAAAAGTTATTTATGGCATCAAGAAAGTATGCTATACCATGATATCATGCTTTTTGGGATTAATAACCGAAATTCTAAGGACAGTTTAAACAAATCAGCACCTCCTTGAGTTAAATACCCCTTGAAAAATCAACACTCCGAGTGTAAGTTGTAATCCATAGGCACCCAGGGCATGATATAAATAAAAAAAGATTTCCATTTTGCTTTTCATAGCAGATTTCTTACCTGGCTGGCTCCACATGTACAGATAAGATTCTTGCAGTTTCTCCATCAGCACTTTCATGATAGGTGATTGTGATTGAAACATGGTTAAATACATAGTACATGTCTTCTCTTTGGTACTTTAACTACAAGAAAATAATTATCTAATGCGATTGTGTTTTTCAAAAGCGTAAAAATAAGGATTTACGTCCCTCATACTATTTATGGGTGAGGTAGGAGAAGAAATTAAACTCATTCTAAAAAGCTTGAAAATTAAAGATTCTTTGCTTTTTTCTTTTCAAGATTCTTCATCAAATAGAAGGTAACTTTATTGATGTGAACATCTGAGGCTTTACAGACCTGAATCCATATATTCATTTGCTACTAATACAAAACAGCAAGATATGGTCAATTGGTTTGTCTGATTGGTCGCAACATTGACGAATAGGGTGAGCACCATTTCATATTAATTTCTATTCAGTGCAGTTGAGTAGAAGCTGCCTGTAGTCTTGAGCAGCAATGACAAGACCTCTTTCTTTTAATTTTAGCCATTAATCAACTGATATGTTATGAGGAATCAAAATATTCATTTGCATAAAGAAGTGGCTTTTCTTCCTATTTTCAAATATCAATGCAAAAATCGTTACTATAAGTTTAATTTTTGCCATGCAAAAACGACAAATATGAAATATGAAAGTTAACTTATCACAATCACCCGACAAAATCATATAGAAAAAAAATTATTTTTTAAAAGAAGTAATAAATGGAAACAAGAAGTCACAATATTAGATTAACTGCGATGAAAATATCCCTAACATTTAGAAAACTTGCCTAATTATAACAAATTACATTCCTCCAATATAATAGCATAGATTTTTTGTTTTATTTGCACAGATTTGTTGAAATAACTGAAGAAAAATCTGTTCATTCAAAGAAAATATCTTTGTTGTTGAGTAGATAAAATTATGATGACAATGGAAGTAAAAAAAACCCATTCATTTGAAGAAAATATTTTTGTTGTTGAGTAGATAAAATTATGATGACAATGGAAGTAAAAAATCTCATTCATTCAAAGAAAATATCTTTGTTGTTAAATAGATAAAATTATGATGACAATGGAAGTAAAAAAACCCATTCATTCGAAGAAAATATTTTTGTTGTTGAGAAGATAAAATTATGATGACAATGGAAGTAAAAAAACTCATTCATTCGAAGAAAATATCTTTGTCGTTGAGTAGATAAAATTATGATGACAATGGAAGTAAAAAAACTCATTCATTCGAAGAAAATATCTTTGGCGTTGAGTATAGATAAAATTATGATAACAATGTAAGTAAAAAAACTCATTCATTCGAAGAAAATATTTTTGTTGCTGAGTAGATAAAATTATGATGACTATGGAAGTAAAAAAACCCATTCATTCGAAGAAAATATCTTTGTCGTTGAGTAGATAAAATTATGATAATAATGTAAGTAAAAGTAAAAAAACTAATTCATTCGAAGAAAATATCTTTGTTGTTGAGTAGATAAAATTATGATGACAATGGAAGTAAAAAAACCCATTCATTCGAAGAAAATATCTTTGCTGTTTAGTAGATCAAATTATGATGGCAATGGAAGTAAAACCCTTATTTGCATGAGTGAACAAAAAATATAGATACAAAATTAATGTTATAATTTGAATCAACTACATTACCTAAATTCTTACACAAAAATTGCATTACACAGTGTAAAAACCCAAACAAATCTCAAAATAGATATATAAGTATTTCTAGACGTGACACATAATAAAGTGGTTGAAATTTTTAGACGAAATCTTTACACTATGAAATATTCTTTCTTTGAAAATCTGGGAACAATAAACTAACAAAAGAAAAATAAGCCTATGAAATTTAATTGATGTACCAGTAAAAGTTATTCAAGTCGTTAATAAGGCTATTTTTTATCAAACAGGACTTGTTTTAGTTCCAAACTTGGTGTTAGTAACATGCCGTTTTTAATTTAACACATTGCAGTTTTTAAATTTATTATACTATATGCAATAAATAACCAAAATATTGAATATTGTGTTATTTAAAATTTTTTTAAGAGCCATTGTAATTATGAAATGTAAATAAAGGCTGCAATAAAAAAAGCTATCCACTGTGATAAGTGATGACAACATGTGATTAGGTAGTGATAACACTATTTGATAGGGTAATGATGAGACCACTTGGTTAAGTATTGATTACATCATGTGATTAGGTATTGATAACACCATAAGAACAATTGTAATCATAAAAGGGAACCATGCTAAGAAAAAATTAAGGGTCAGCTTACATTGATAACACAGCTATCTTGAGGGACACCGAATTTGGATACCCAGCAGCCAATAGGGAAGCTTGTTGAACAGTACTTCTTTTGTCTTGTAGCTACATCATAACACCAGGTTACTGGGACATTATCAACAATCCTAAAAATTAGAATAACAATGTTATACTTTCCCTATGACTAGGACTCAGGGTATGTCTTAAAGAATCTTCAGTGTATTAGACTTAATGAACTTCCCAAATTCCCAACTTTGAAAATTTTTATGACAATCACGGAAAATTTTGGTTGCAAAAACTTGTCAGTAAGAGCCTGAGCAAAAAACATAAACAGACATCTTGAGAAACAAAAAGTTAATCTTAGTTCAAATATCTTCGTAAATCAATTCTTCACTAGCCTCGAAAACACCAGTCATGTTCACTTAATCATTTTCATGATTACTTAACTTTAACCAAATTATTGTAAACTATTATACATCTAACACCGTTATTGAAAACCCTCTCTCAGCACATGAGGCTATGGGAGTAATAAAACAGGGGACAACCACTAACCAAAACCACTTCTACATACAAACTGGAAATGTTAGGTTCGTTATTTGAACACCCTTTAACACCCCTGATTCTGTTTTTTTCTGGTGTTGTTTTAAACACAAATGCATTTTTCAAAATATGTATCTTTCGAATCAGCACAAAATCATTTTCAAGAGACTGTGCAGCATATAAGCATTTATGATTTCTGTAGTATTATGATTTATATTAAATCGAATTTTCTCAACTAAATGAATTCATATATATGTAATATATATAATATATAATATGATACTCATCAAAACACAAAGCTAGCCCTGTTTTCTAAAATATGCTTATACAATGACTAGGCTGTTTAAATGTCAGAATTATAGCTGTAGTCTCTACTGAGATGATAACTCATTGGATATATTCAAAAGCTTCTGACTGAACAATAAATCCAGACTTGTTTAGAGAAAGATAAAGAAAACGGGGGATAATATTTCTGTCATTGAAATTTCCATAAAAAGATAAATTTATTCTCCAGCAAATCAAAATAAATAATATAAATAATATTTTCCAGCAAATCAATAAGAAATGAAATAAAAATGAAAAAAAAATGCTCCAAAATGCAGCAAAAATGAATTTTTAAAACAAAATATAAACTTGCGTTTATAAAACAATATAAAAACTAATTTAATCATTAATTTCTATTAATTTCTAAAAAAAAAACACTCAAAATATAAATTTATTACTCCCTTGTTTTTTGCTGGAAAAAGTCGTTAAATGGACTTAGTTTTGGACAATTTGATTTGGACAGTAAAAATAATTTCTAAGTATTTTTTTTTTGAAAAATTTAATTTTTTAGAAAACTAAAATGCTACAGTTCACAAAATTTTGCATTAAGTCCAAAAAAACAGATTAGCAGCTCACCAATGATGTTGGTAATTCTCGATGATACCTTTTTTTAAAAATTCCAATTTCTTCACATCCTCTTTATTCCTCTGTTTATAGTTCTTTGTACAGACCTGTACACATTCCATATCTTCACCAAATTTAAACTAAATATTAATATTCTATAAAATTCATTTTAAGACTTTTAAAGACACAATCTATAAAAACATTGACCACTTAATTATTTTTAAAAACAAGGCTTTAAATATTATTCTGAGTAGCTTTCTCTTTAAAACATCAGAATTATGACATCATTTAGAAGCATTTGCATTTTCTCTTTGAAAAAATAAGAAATAATATGAAAGTTTAAAGTTTTAGATCTTCAGATTCCGATAGCAAATTAATAACTACTTTCCAGATTATAAAACTAACCTCATAAGATGACGGACGAATCCTCTCACCAAACACAACCTAAACATATTATGAGATCGTGTAAAATATAGCAGTATAGCAGTTCTCAAAAACAGATCAAAGATTTTTAGATCAAATAACGACTCACCTATAGAAACTCAAAAACTGCCTTCTTCATACCAAAAATAACTGTATTAATTCGCCACTGATTTTTTTTTAAATTTTATCCTATCATTAAAAAAATTTTTTTTTGCCCTGGATATTTTATGATTTTGATATCATTCAAACAAATTACACTTTGATTTTATTTACTAGGGTTGGATTTAAAGTCTTGTTTATCTTGTTAATTGTTTGTCTTGTCAATTGAGAGAGATTCTACAACTTATACACACTTATATAATCACATTGCTCAGACCAATGTAAAACTTTTTGCTTTTAGGGTTTTTGAGTAAATACAAATTAGCATATTTTGATGACGGCCTTATACCTAGCAAGTTAAAAAAATTTCATGTAGCTTCATAACCCATTTTTGAATTGTTTGAAAAATTTTCAAAATATCTTTAAATTCAAAAAAATTACCTGTCCCAGATTTTCAGAAGGAAGAGGATCTTCATGGTTATGACAAAAATCAAAACTAAAAGAAAATAAATTCTAGAAATTAATGGTTCATAACAGCAACAACAATGTTGTGTAAATTTGTTTGTTTTATAAAATTGTTAGAGAAGTGTAGTTATGAACTTCAAAAAAAAAAAAAACATAGCACAAACAAATAAAAAACTAACAAGCAAAAGCTGATTCTATATGACCAGGTCAGATTCACTGAAGATAAAGCATTTCTTCAATTTTATCAAAAAAATATTTGTGTCATTAAAACTTGTTGTTGCTGTTTGCAGGCAAACGCCATTCAATTAGCTCACTGACATGTTTGAAAGCCTGTCACACAATAACAAGTTTGAAAAATATTTAGATCTGGAGATCTCAATATAACAACATAACAAATAAATAAAAAACAGGTTTAAGTACAACAGACCTTCTGAAACATAATATGTAACATACCAGAAACAAAACAAAACCATGCTCATATAAAAATGCTTTCTATAAACCTATATCATCAAATCAATTCAGCAACAACCTAGTAATTTAGTACTTAGTCAAAATTTGGCTAATTGGCACATATATCATTTAAAAAGAAATTTTAAAAAGTAAAAAAAAAAATTTGAGGATTCCATTATTTTAACGAGGGGCCAACAAATAGTTTTTCGTATTAAATTATTATGAAGGGCCCAAGGGTTTGGTTAAAATTCGCTATCTTAAGAAAATCAAAAGAAAAATAAATTTGGAGGACTAAGGCATGGATCCCCATACCTCTCGAATGATAAGCCAGTGATTTCCCATTTGAGCTAACTTCTATGTCAAAGTTTTTTTTTAAAAAAAACCTTATAATATTGTTCTATTTGATAATTGTTTAAAAACGCCAATCAAAGAACTAATGAAAATTTGTAATCACGTTGTTATAACTATCCAATTGTTGATGTGCACCTGCGTCATTTAAGGGTATTATTACATTATTACAGAGATTATAAATATTATTGAGCAAAGTTGATTTTCGGATTTCCTTCTTGTCAACAAAAGAAGATTCAGTTCAGTCAAAAAAAAAATCCTACACAACATTTTGCATGTGGCTCAAAGGTAGGTCATATGCTTTACATGCACTATGCCTCTGATTCGAGCGGTGCTGTGGGTGGTGATCTTTTAATAAGTTCTCCCGCCATTATGGTAAATAAAAAAATAAATGATTAAAAAAAAAACATGGTAATAGTAACTGGGAATAATAAGATCTTTACAATTAGTTTATAAATTAGTCAATAAATATTATTAATCTCCATATTTGATAAAAACAAAATTAAACCATTCTAGTATTAAAAAAAATATTGAAAATGTTATTTTGAAAAATTACTGGAAAAACCAATGTCTTTTCCCATATGGATCAACAGAGTGACCTTTAATAACCATTTCTGAACTTCTCTCCACTTAGAAACTTTTTCAAATACCTCCAGAACAAATAATGCTTTCGCATTCTTTTCATGGCTTTTCCTAAAAAAATGTATGTTTTTTCATAACCATTATTTGAATAATATGAAATTTTGACACAATGTCCCTATTTTGGAAAAATTTCATATTTTCCCTAATATCGTTTTTTTTTTTTTTTTCTAAAAATCTTTGGAGCAAGATGATCTCACAATTATCAATACCCTAAAAACAAAATTTGATTTGATCTGAAAATATAAGACCTCATTTCATTTCATTGGAATTGATTGATACTTTTCCCTCAGGAAATCGCACCTCATAAATTACCGAAGGAGTTAAAAGGATAAAAACTAATGTAAAATTTTAACATCAGCATACGTACCTATTATAGTCATATGGGATGAGTGTCCTAAGTGAATCTAACCTGTTCGCATACATTTTGACTGTGCTCTAAAATTGAAATAATTGCTAATGACTAAACAGGCTTCTAGAAATAAAAATAAAAAACTAAATCAAATCTAATAAAACCAAATATCATAATTACAAGAAAAAAACTAATTTATAAGGATTTTTAAGCTAATTAAAAACAAACAAAAAAAGAAAAAAACGCATTTCAAAATAAAACATAATCAAAATACAAAAGTATTCATAACTTTTCCAAACAAAATCGTAAAACAAACACGATTTGTGTTTATTTGTGTAATAAACACGAGTGATCATAAATTAATAATTATAAATATCATAAATATCACATGTAAAAAATTATAAATATCATAAATAACATAAATATCATAAATAACATTTTCAAATATCAAGAAAATTTCAGCAGAATTAAAATTAAAATTGAAAAACAATTAAAAATATAATTTAAATTTAAAAATTTTAATTTGACATTTTTTGGGGCCAAAACCTGGTAAACAAAAATTTTCAGCAGGTGATTATACAAAAAAAAAAAAAAAAAAAAACATCCTATGGTCATTTAACTTCATTTAAGACTGGAAAAATAAGTAAAAAACCAATTTTTATAAAATTTCAAAAATAATGTTTGTTTTTGTTTTGGTTCATACGACGAACTGGGCCTGATAAAATTTTCAAAATGGCCAAAACGCAAATGTAATAAATTTATACGTACTTTTTTTCCCACCTTAGTTTGACACTTTTTTACTTAATAACCGAGTCATGCTTTCAAGTAGATAGAATATAATGACTTTTTTCCCTTTCCAATGTATAAAAAAAATTTAAATAATGCATTCATAAAATTCGTGATTTGCATTGGAAAAACGCATTCATTTTCATGTACGCTTACACTCTTTCATTCATTCATTTTCAAGTACACTTACACTCATATTGTTTAATTTTTCAATAATTACTGATGTCATTGGAAATGGAAAACCATTGGTGTTTTTATTGTGCTGTTTGTATTAAAATTATTTTTCATTGAGAAATTAAAGAAAATTTAGTGTTTAAAAAGTAAAAACATGAAAATGGATCAATTTTTGAAATAAATTTATTTACAATTTATATCAATTTTAATCCAACATAAATTTAATATTTTAAAGAAATAACTATTTTGTTTTTAGTGTATTTCAACGTGGAATTCAGTATTTTATAAATAAAAAAGAATTATTTACTGCAAGAAATAAGATTCAATAAAAATAAACAATGTAAAAACGAAAAAACTTCTGAAATAACTATCGATGTTTAAATTTAACGAATGGTTTTTGATAAAATTTCAAATCGTACTTTTAGGCCGAAAACTGACCTTGTTTTGGGTTTGATAAAATTTACAGAATGGCAAACACGCCACTTTATTAGAAATATTCCTATATGGTTTGTATGGTCCTACATAGTCTTTATGGTCCTTAATCTCCATACAAAATTTCAAAAAAGTTGACAAATTTCAAGAAAATTATTAAAATGTTTATTTTAGGCTTAAATATTCTATTCTACACTTCTTTTCTTTCTTCCACTTTCCTTCCAATAATAATAATAATATTGAATTGGATGGAGCCACTCATACATAAAAACTGGCCAAAGGAGTGACACCATTTGATGAACTTGACTTCCAAAAAGTATTTCCAATAGTCTCAAAAGCAAAGTCAGACAGTTTATCGGTTCTCAATGATAAGACTCTAATGGTCTTCTGCGAGGTCTCCGTGCTTTGACTTGCCTTTGATTATACAGTTATGTAAATCAGAACAATTTTAAAAGATTATTTTTAGATATATCTTTATAAAAAATTTTTAACAACTGTATTGTTTGTTAGTCTACAATTTATAATTTTTTATCTAATCTATTTCTTTTTTAATTAACCAGCACCATGGAAAAGTCACGACAAAAGAAGTATTAATAAACAAGAAGAAATTTACCTTGCAATTACCAGCAAATCTGCTAGTATTTCGACAAAATTCCACTGGAGCAAAACCAGGTAGATAAAATGTGCTCACGCACGAAAACAAACAGAAAACTAAGAAGAAATTCATTTTTTTTATTTTAAAACTAAAAAAAAATAATATTAATAAATAAAAATTCAATCTATAGCAAAATCAAATACAAAAAACAAGCAGATATTATTAGAAACGTTTTAAAGTAGTAGTTGGTATAAACTAGATGAAACTGAAAAATTCCAGCATACATTTTCAAACTGTAACGGTTCTATTGGAAATAAAAAATAAAGTATTGAAATTATTCCCACTAAAATGTGTCACGTATGGAAGAAAAGCAGCATTAGCCTTTTATCAGTCACATAAACAAAAATTCAAAATGGTAGATAATGCACAAATTCTAAATAAGAAGCTGGTTATAAATTTCAAAAATAATTTCCGTTCACTCCAATTGATTGTATTGAAACATCTATTCCAAAGAGCTCCTGTATAATGAAAATTCAAAAAATGAAATTATGGCACAAAAAGATAGTCATGCAAGCAAGATTATTTAAATCAAGCATAGAAAAAGATTTTCAGGAGACAGCAGTTGATAGGTGAGTAATTTGATGGTCACCTTTTCATAAATTGTTAACTATCCACAGAAAAAGGATTCAAATATTGCCTGAGAATTATTTAGGTGAATGAGTAAGTTTGTATATTTAATGTGGGGAACCAAAAAATCTCCGAGACAATATTTCCACCAGGGAAGCATTGCATTAAGCAATGAGTTTTGCTCAGAATCATGGAAAATAGATTTCTGCCAGAGGTGGGAGTCAAATTCATATCCTTTCAATCCGTAGTTAATATACAAGCAGTAGTAGAAAAACCTTAACTTTACATGTTGGCACGTTGTTAACCTTCTGATGCTCAACTTGTTTATGCACCAACTAGAAATAAAGACAACCGATTGTCAAAAGATCCTATTAGTGTTGGTGAAATATTATTTGACGAGATAAAATTTTTTCACATTGATGCCCCAGCATGTCAATTTGAAATTGGTCAACAAAAAGGTGGATAACAACCCTGTTGGTTGTGTCCTATTAATATTAACCAGTCAAAAGATATATCACACTTGTTCTTTCAGCCAGTATTAAGTGTTCAGGACAGGGTTGACAAAATTCTAGAAACCAATTGTAGCAAGGAGAAAATCCACCAAAATCACAACAAACTTTATAAAAACTTGAAGTTTGAAATTATAAACGAGTTACATGCAAGAAGAAAAATCTTCTGTTGTGAGGAAAATAAAAGTTGTTTCCAAAAGAAACTTGATGAAGAAATGTGTGGCATTCAGCACCTCGCAACACTTTTATACCAAGAAGATTAGTTAATTAAAGAGTTAAACGAAGTTTTATCTTGCGAACCTTTACACGATGGATCAAGTTTACATGATGAAATAAGCAATCGACTCAGTAAAGACGAAAAAAAAAAAAAACATTTTAAAGAAATGATAAATTTATCATGTGATAACAAAGAGTGCAAACGTCGAGTGGATTATAGAGAAGTTGAAAGATAATATCAACCATCAAGCATATGAATTACTATGCTTAACATACAAAGCATTTTATATGCGAATGAATCAAAGAGGTCTATCGAGAACATTTTCTTCATCATCAGAGTTTTCTTCACTTGAAATACATGAAAGAACTAGTAAAAGATAAACGAGTATCAATTACTTTATGAGTTTTACATGAAAAGCATTTGCATGCTTATCTATTCATGGACAACAAATGCTAAGAATAATATCTGGACAACAAATCATCACAATGATTACGTTCAAAAATTTGCTTTTACGATTACAAAGTCGTCATAGATTTAATAAAGGATATTTCAGTCAGCAACAAGATCAGCAACAAGTACAGAAACTATTTAAGCATTATGAAAGAACCAGATCACAAATTCCCTTTTGGAAAATTAAAAAATACCCATGGGCATGGCAAAGTCATTTAGAAGGCATGTCCAACTATATTTGTGAACTAAATATATGGTGGTATGAAACCGATGGTGGAATTACATTTTGAGATGATTCAAATACAACTGATTCAATCCTTCAATTACGACATTTTAGATCATCTTCTCTACTGTTACAAACAGCAAATCTAGCATATTGTTGGAATAGATGCATTATTAATTCCAGCAAAAAAAATAAGAGAGAAGATGCTGGGGGAAATTTCTCTTTAGTTTACCCTAACTGTCTTAAAAAGTTTAAATTATTAGAAGCACATGCTATTTCCAACATTGGTGTATCAACAGTAAATTAGATCACAAAACTTGCTAAAGTTAATAACAATGACAAAAAAGTACGAAGTATACTTTAAATTCAAAAAAGTTTAAAAGTAAAGAGACATTTGATACAGAAATGAATACAACTCCTGATTTTACAATTGAGAAAACTCTTTTAATTATTTTATAAAATTATTAAAATATTTTTTTAAGAGACATGATTATTTTAATTGAATATATTTTATTGTAAGCTAGCTTTTGCATGTGCTGTATAGCAACAAAACGATCCGTTTAAGCCAAAAAATTACATTATCATTGTCTCATTTACATTTATGTTCAATGCTATACAAAACCTTTTAAAACCAGGATTTAGCAAACTCAACAATATTTTTGAAGAAAATATGTTTATGTATGACGTTTTGGAAGGCGGTAAATGAGAAAGCATGATGTGATGATTTATGTGACATATTGATAATTTTAATGGTTAGTTGATAAATGAGGTAGATAACGATAAATTAATAGGGACCAATACACCTTCACGGGGTTTCAAACTGTAAATAAATCAGAATTATTGTCAAATAACACATGCTTCTTAGGTTTTCTCAAAGGTTTGACAGTAAATAAACAAAATTAAGGAAATACTCGTTTCTTATCAATTTTAATTATTTCAAATCAATCATGTAAACTGATAACACAGGTTCCGTTTCAATAACAGTGCTGTCCTTAAGTAAAAGGCTATAGGTGTATAAGCTAACTAAAGTTAAAACGTTGCTTCATTGTGATGTTACAAAAAACAGTACAGCTAAAAAAAAGGTCAAGCACAAGACCTATTTTGCTTCAAACCGTGTTTTAATTCATAAACCTTATTAATAATCTTGGCTCTGCTATTTTTTCTTTCTTGAGTTTTCTTTCTCTACCATTTACTTAAATGTATGTTCCCCTCTAATATTTAAGGAAGATACATGATTAATGATATTCATCCTATACAGTGTTTTTAAAGAATGTGCATTATTTATAACAACGATGTAAAGTTATTAAAAGAATATAATATTCAATTCAAAAAAAAAAAATTCGATAATTCTACCTCGATCGTTTCTAAATGCTCAAATATTATAGTTGATCAAAAGAAATGATCGCGGAACCTATTAAAAGCCAACTTTACGATTCGGTAAAATCAAAAATAATGCGAAAAAAAGTAAATAAAAAAGCTCATTGCCGTAGCTGCATTGTGTGTGTATCGTTATTATAATACGGAAACATATAAACGAGATTATGAAAATTGTTCGGGTTACCAACAATGAAGACGTTAAAGGATTACGAAAATTTGAAACTTACAGAGTTTACGTAGAGAGCTTTAGTTACAGTGCATTGTTGACGGCAACCGTAATGGAGAGATTACCTCAAAAAGTAAGGCTTTTGTTAGGATCTTAGGGACTTAGCGTTAAGATTTAACTATTCTCCTAGCGAGAAAGTCATTTATAGTGCACCAGTTTTGTTTTCTATGTCGTCAGTTGTGGAAAAACTAGCTATTCCGATAAGTGTCAAGTAGTCATTGATATCGTTGCCAGGAAAAAAACCTTATGAAAAAAAAATGTTTTTTAAAATTCATAACTCAGTACTCCAAGGTCCGAATTAAGCGTTATTCTCGACAGTTAAGCGCTCGGAAAAGGATTTAGAGTGTCCTCTACAACATGGTATTGCATATGGAAAAGTTATCAGAATAAGGTAAGAAATATAATGAGTATTTTTTCTTTTTTTTATGACGCTGTAAAAAAAGGTTTGTCTCGTTTTATCTTTTATTTCAGCTTCATGTCTTAATTTTAGTTTGTAAATTTATTTCATGAAAAATTACCAAATGTACCAATGAAATAAAAAATTAAATCTTTTCTATTTATATTTTTTATTCTACGTTTCCGTGATTTGTTTTGTATTTTAATAAATTATTTCTGTTTTTGATTTTTTTCTTTTTTTTCTTAGCTCTTGATTAGTAATAAATTCAACTTCTTTTTCGGCATTGTGCGATCAAATTTTCATTTATACATGCCCAAAATTTTCTGTAAACATTTTTTTTAGATGTACTGTATGCCAAAAGTGGGAAGTGCGAATTAAGGCATTTAAAAACTTTTCATCACAATGGATAAAGCCAGGTTCGTCGTCTGTCAGCAAAGACAGTTTAAAAAAACATATTAATGGAGAACAGCATAAAGTTGCCTCTGAGCACGAAAAAAGAAGTAAACTTGTGGCGGCTTTATATCAAGAAACAGTTGTTGAACATGGACCAATTTCGAGAGGTTTTAAGAAAATGCATCACAGCGATAGAGAAAATTTGCGAGTAAAATTTAATTCATGCATGTATTCAGCCAAAAAGGAACGACCATACAGTGACTACC
>JAUZNK010062515.1:0-14763 GCA_035046665.1 Euphysa ruthae
TATGGTGGTGCATATTTATGTTCTTTATATTTTCATTTGTAGAATCTTTTCTTTTGAATAATCATTATTAGATAAAACTGACGTGCATGTATCATATTTGTGACCAGAGCAAAATATCAAACTCAAATTTTATAATAAATTTCCTTAGGGATAGATATTCATCGACAGCGATATTTTGCACAGGTATATAATAAGTTTGGAACGTATCAGACAGATCATCTATAAATAGCCTCAATTTCCCAAAGATTTGTTTGGGTTCTCTTCTTCCAGATTGGAAAAATTTTATATTTCTCTCACATATAAGGTTATTATGATTGTCTGACCGAGCGGATAAAGGATTGGATCCTAGAACTATGTGTTTGAATCTATCTCTGAACCAATGGTTTTCTTTACCGTAGACTCAAAATTTTTGTGTTTTATTTGTGCAGATACTATAATGTGATCTTTTATGTTGAACGAATGAGTGAAAGTTTCATAAAATTGCATAATTTTGCCCGCCTTGACTATAGATAGTTTAATTTTAAAGTATTGTTTTAAAAACTCAAATATTTAAACTTATAGTTGTTATTATAAAAATATATGAAAATGTATGATACTTATGCAAGTTTTAAAAAGGGTATCATGAACGCTTATGAGCGAATTGATTTATATGCAAGTTTGATAACAGTAAATGTTTCCACAAATTATCTCCCTGATATGATTATGAGAATATCCTATTTTATTTGTGCAAATTTTGTAATATTGCCATAGCAAAACTCAGTTGTTTTAAGAAAACATCTGACTATTGGGAAGTGGCAGGTAAGTATATTTCCCTAACTCGGTAGAGTAATTTTTTCGTTATATTAGCACAAGTTCTTAGAAATTACGTTGAAAATAGACCTTCCGTTTGTCAAATATATTAAGAAATCTCTGGGCACATTTCACCAACTTGGAAATACAAGTTAGTCACCTTTTTATGGGAATGTTTTCAATGTATGGTAGTTTGGAGAAAATTAATGTTTTTAATGGAGAAAATAATATTTTTGGTTACCAAATAAATGTAAATTGTTATAGGTGAGGAATGGTGGGTTGGCATAAAATTTTCAGAAATTATTAGGTAGGAAAGAGATTTGGGAAAAGTTTTATAGATTATAAAATGTTTTTAAGGGTCTATATGAAAATTAGTTTGTTTATAATAGGTTTCTTTTATCATGTTATGAGGTTTCCATATTTTAACTAGTGGTCTTAGCATAGCATAAAAAAAACTTTTCTTTGATATCATTTAATACGGTTTTTATATTATGATAATATTCTGCATGTAAATTTGTAAATTAAAAAATCTTTGCTAATAATAATGCAAAATTTGAAAATGCATAATATAAATTTTTGTATTTTATCTGTTAGAGTTTGAAACAATTTTGTGTCTGGGTTTTATGTTCCACGATGTACAAACAATGTTTAATTTTGTATGTGAAAGATTTCAATTTGTGAGAGCCTGAATTTGGCATGTAATAGTTTTCCTTAACATGATTTTTTTCTATTTTAGGAAAACATAAAATTCAAAATTCTTTCAAGATATGATATTAACATGGTTTATCTATCTACAGTGATCTCAGCTATTATTAAAATAAAAAGGTAATGGAATATTATTTCATCCAAAATATTGATGTTATGTTAGTGACATCATCTTTTCTTTGCTTGCATAATTATTAACTATTCTTTTTGGCCAGTTCACTGTTTACATTCTTTTCTTCAAGTCTAACTATTTCACTCTCGGTTTTGCGGTAGCACTGTTTTCTGCACCTTCCATGGCTCTTATCGTTTCACCTAGTTTGAAAAATTTCCCATAACATTTATAGTATGGTTTTCACTATTTTTTGCTATAGCTTCTTTTTCTATTATCCATATCTCCTTTTCTAAGCAAGAATTCACCTCAGCAAGTGTTGATACTTGCTGTTTGATGTGTTTTTGTGAACTGGAGATATTATAGTCTGGAGAAACCAAATCACTAAACTAAACATTCAGTAAGTGCACTGCCTTAACTTATTTTTGTTTAATGGAGAAGTGGTTAATTTAAAACAAGGGTATCTGTGCTTGAGATACTTAACAAGAGATATAAACCTTTTGATTTTTAAATTTGAATTAAAATACTTTAACTATTAAATTATGTTTTTAAAATTAAAATACTAAATAATATGTAATAATAATAACTAAATAATGATTTTGAATCAATGCATAATGTCCTTTTGTTTTCATAACACTTTCATCTTGATATGTAAGTTTGCATTCTGCAACTTCTGTATAATATCATTTGAAATACAACCTTTGTCTCAAATTTATTTATGGTAAAACAGTTGCTTTGAACGATTTAAATACAATATTTGCTGTACTATCTGTCAAGATTTTTACAACAATTAGAAGTCAGTGCAAAGTTAAGGAGCAGTTAAGAAGGTTGACAAATTCATTATTGGAACTAACAGAAAAAAAAATCATATTGAAAAAAGCGAGGCAAGTTATTGTTTTTCTGTCTATATGAAAAATAACTATTGAAGCAAACAACAGTAAAAACTTACAGAGCAAACAACTGATCAAGTATCTGAACCATCTGACCGAATAACCTTTTCACCACATACAAAAAATACCACAATACAGAAAGCTCAATTAACATTGACTCTTGTTTTGCTGCAAAAACTGGAAAGCCTTAAAAAAGACAAAAAATTAGTAAAATTTAAAAACAATCTACACAATCCAGATCTAGGAATTGCTTAAGGTACTGACACAGCAGAAGCATGAAATTTCCAAGTACCACTGAACCACTAAATGGAAACGTTGACCATTATTATAACATTTTAATGGATGATTAGCAATGTTAAATTTTTTATGAAAAAGAGCATTATATTATCAAACCCTGTGTGGTTGGTTCTTCTAAATATGAAGTTTTCTCGTTAGAAGAGCTGGAAGAAGGGGATGTAGTCAAGATTTAAAAGAAAAATTTGATGCTTCGGTTTTAAAAATGAAAATTAATCTTGATCATAAAACTAAAGAAATAAGTATGTCTAGTGACGGCACTAAAGTCAGTATTGTTCTTCAAAGGTTAGTTAAAGTAGAAATGGATAAGCATTATTAATTAATTTTATATCCAGATAATAAGCTTGAATTAGCACTATATTAGTTAATATTTCTTGATATAGAAGACTATTACTACAAATTTCCTAATGGTACTAGATATGTCGAACACAAAATTGATACTATCATTTGCACAAACTGCAAATTTTACTTGGTTTTCTGAATCAACAAATTATTTTTCCACACAATAAGAATAAAAAAAATTTTCTAATTGTCAACACACCCTTTCTGATTGCGTTTAGAAATACTTGTAACTATTCAATCTTAAGATCTTACAGAAAATATCTTTAATGCAACTTGAATTGGTAATTCTCTGCAAAAATGGTCACTCAAAATATAAGAATATAATGCATTCTATATCCTTACATGAAGCATTTTAATCTTTTCAAAAAATAAAAAAAAGCTAAATGTTAAGCATAATTATTCCTATGCTGTCTAATTCTTGCTCAGTTAATGATAAAGCTAATAACTATCTATATATACTATATCTATATCTATCTATATCTGTATTAGATATCTTTTGAAAGGAGTCAATGATACTCGTTTCTACTGCTGGAAAATTTATGATGGATTTAGTAGATCTCAACACTACATTGAAAACCTGGTTTTAACCCTTTCTTGATGATCCGGTTTTTATCACAATAGAAATTTGCAGACACCCTTTACCTAAATTTTCAGACACCGCAATACTTATCAGAATTGGGAAATCAATAAAATATTTTATTCAGTAAATATAATTAATTTATTATCATTTCAATCTGCTTTTTGACGCTAAAAACACTTCTATTAAGAGTTTTGCACTTTATACACTCTTATTACAGCTCTTTTTTTGATAGATTTACTCTCCTTAAAGTGTTGGAACCAAGTATTTAATTTAAAGAATTTACTAAGTTTATAAGGCATTTTACATATTTTTTTGAAGAAAATTATGTTCATGCAGTTCAGTTATTTCTAAATCAATATCCAAATGGAACAATTTGAAAACATTCAAGACGACAAGATGGTCGGTTATGATTATTCATTTAAATTTAAAAACAGGTGCAAATTATCAATTTCATCTTTGCAGTATAGTTCATGTCAGTGACTGTAAGAATTAATTCTACAAAACTTATCTTACCACAAAAGATTTTGTTCTATTATATAATATATGATTGTAATTACATTTTCAAGGAATCTTGTTATAGATCTATTTTATAATCATTCTAATTTTCTTGTTTGTAGGGTGAAACTATAACATTCATCTGCCTAGTATATTTATAAAAAAAGTATTTCTTTTTATACATTATTTAAATAAAAAATATAGCACAAAATATTACACTTTATAACCATGCAGTATTAATGCGGGATATTTAATGTAAAAAAAACAAGTTTGTATTTCCAAAAAAAGAAATGGCTGCTTGTCTTATAAACGAGAGAAACAATTGCTTAATTAAAACTATTAGATATTAACAATAATAATATATTTCATACAAGTCTAATATTTGTAATTTGCAGCCTTAATTATGATGTTACTTTTTAAAAGTTTCTTCAATGTTGTTATTATTTGTCTAATTTCAGAACTTCAATAAAATTTATATTTCTCATTTACAACTAATTACTGATGTATAAAATTTGTTGCTAGAACAAATACAAGCTTTTCTCTCGTGTGCTTACTGCTATATATTAATCTTTAATATTAAGCTTTATAGGCTCCTACAGAATAGAGTAACTTGTGTAATAGTTACAGATGGTTACTTCAACATGCCAGGTTAAGGTGGGGCAGGATGTAAACTGTTCAAAAACTGTTCCAAAAATTTAATTATGAATGTTTATAAACACACGTCTGTTAGTTTCTCATAAAGAAACTTTCCAATAACCTACAGAAAACTACAGAAGACTTTAAAATTTTTCAAAACTTTCCGTATGATTTAAAGTTTCTTAATGCTATCTTAATTTAATTTCTGTTTTTTTTCTCCTAGGCACAAACTTTTGTTTCTCTTTATTTTCTTAATCTTGGCACAAGCTAATGCTAAGATGAGTTCACTAGGTATTATGTCTGTTTTTTCAAAACTTGCTTTGATCATGGGGAGATAAGCAATAATTGACCTGAATTTTGGCTAAATCAGACTCAATTGTGGCATAATTACACTCTTTCTCTTAAAATAATTTATTCCTGTAAAAAAACTCAAAAATCCTTCATCCCTCTTTATTTCTACCTCTGTAACTATAACTAACCTCTGTGGATTGCTACATATCCATCTTTTCTTTTATTTGTACAATTACATAAATAAAAATAAAAATTTTCAAGAAATGCATAATTTTTGACAACCTGTCTCCCAGGTTTCTTCCAGGAATACATTGTGTTGCAGAAGGGCCATTTTATGAAAAAATTTTTTAAAATTGAAATACATTAAAAAAAAGAAGCTCTTTTTAAGGATTTAACAATTCTACTGGTAGTATTAAGAGTGTTCTCATTGCATTGCTGATAACTCAGTGCTCCATTGTCGTAGCTTTATGTTATTTTAGCATGTTACATGAACTAATCTAAGTATTTTATAATTCAAAAATTCAAAAATTTGTGTCAAATAGTTAGTTCTAGACCCCTCGCATTAATTAGCTCACCATGACAAATTTCAATTTTTTTGAAAAGCCAAATTCTTTGTTTTATTGTTATCTTCAAAATTTCATTCAGTAAGTTCTATTAAATATTTTTTTTTAAAATTTGTTTACCATACCATTATGGTAAACAAATTTAAAAAAAAAAGGGAGATCATTAAAAGTCAAACTTATTAAAAGATCACCACCCATGACAGGGTTCGAACAGGAGTCTTAGCACATGTAAAGCGTATGGCCTACCTATGAGCCACATGCCGATGAATTAAGTTAAAAACCTTTTCTTTATTTGAGTTCTATTGTGACCTTACGATTCATGGATAGTAATATAATAGATCAATTCGATACGATATTCAGTGATAGATATTTGGTTGCAATCGTAATCAAAAAAAACTTTAATTTCTTTTTTCTTTAACTGCTGCATGTTTTTGATGAAATAAAAAAAACTTTAAGCACTTTGAAATAAATTAAGTAAACTGTATGTTGACCTTGAGATGCTTTTTATTTAAGAAATTACTACCTACTCTGATTTTTTTGTATTATTAAATTTTAAACTTTGGATCAGGCACAAGTTTGCACTCAAAGTCTTAAAAAACTTTTTTATTTATTTATTTTTTTTTTTTTGATATTTGTCAGAATAAATTTTCATCATCAAAAATACAAAAGTTGCTTGTTTAAAATAAGGATTTCAGCTAAATGTAAACTGGCACTTGAGAAATTTTTACCACCTAAGATGTATAACTATTTCTATTTAATTTCATCTATTATTTTAACTTTCAGGTGCTGTTGATGCAATGAACCCGAATAGCTTCATGAATTTCTTCAATGATCCAACTGGTTCTGGTGACATTGGCAACAGTTACCAGAACCAAACCAATTTTACTATGCCTGCAGGCGGGGAACAGACAAGTTTTATGGATATGATTAATGGTCCAACACCTATGATGTCTGAACAGCCAAGGTTTAACCCTTATTCAAATATGTACCCTCCACATTATGGAATGGAAAGTTCTGCAGCTCGTTTGCAGCAATTTGCAAGACAGATGAATCCTCGTACCCCAAACCATTATAATTTACCTGGGCAAAACCATGTGATGGGAGCCTCAATGGCATATAATATGGAGCAATTGGCAAGACTAAGAATGAAACAGCAAGTTGAATTTGGATCTCATCCACGTTATAGAGGTCAACTTTCTCCTTGGCCCCGTATGCCTCATGGTATGCCTATCCTTCAACAGCACCAGGCTCCTCGGGTGGCTATGGATCTCATGCAACAGCAGCAGCATCGTGGAACTACAATGAACGCTGAAGCATTACAAATGTCGCGTATGCAATCACTAGGCTGTAACATACCTCCACCAAACTATCTTAAAATGCCTGTACTTGATGAAGCACCAATGACACAACGTGGGATGCCCCCTCAAAGTTTGCCACCACAATCACCTTTACTTTCATTTTTAGGACAAAATTTTGCAGAGAATACTTCAAATACAGACTCTTCTCCATCTTACATTGCTCAAAATCAAACATCACAACTGAATATTAATTCAGTTGAATCATTAACTCTTCCAAATGTAGAATTTACACAATCTCCTCAACAAAATCCACCCTCCCAACAACAACAACAACCAACTCCAAGTCAACAGAAACAGCAACCCAGTCAACAAACACAGATTCCTAATTTCTTAGATAGTTTTTCGAATGAACTTAACAACATTCCTCAACTTTCTCCAAAATTAACACATTTTGGACCCAGTCCATCATCTTCAGTCACTTCGTTTGACCAAGTCCAAACAACAGTGGTAAATCAAAAGCCTCCATCGAGGGTTGAGCAAACACCACCATATAGTCCGCACACACCAAATCTTAACATAGCAGGATCACCAGCCCCCATAAAATATGCACCTGTTCAACAAAGCTTCCCTATGTCTCCTACTATTACATCAAATATTAATTCTACACCATCAAATGTTTCTGTAAATTTCCGTGATTATTTTTCCCAACTCCAGCAATTACAACAGCAAATAAATCAATTGAAACAGAGCCCACAATCGCACCAATCTATGATGCAAATTCAAATGTTAAGTCAGCAGTATCAAATAGTTTTTAGAAATTATGAAATAGCTAAACAACAGTCTGAAAACAATTTAAATAAGCAACAGCAGCAGCAGCAACAACAGAAACAACAGCAACAGATGCAGCACAATCAAAATCAACAACTACAACAGCATGTCCAACAACACCTATCTAATCAACAGCAAAGCCAAATTATGCAACAGCAGAATCAGCAACATATGCAAGAACAGACTAAACAGCAATCACAACAGCTACAATCCCAGAAACAGCTGCCTTCTCCACCTCTACATACCCAATTAAAGTCATTGCAGCAACAAAAGCAAACATTACAATCTGTAGCACAAGCAAAACCACAAGAAAATTTACAAAAAAAACAAGACCAAGAAGACCCACAAATACTTTCCAAGCAACAAACTGACCAAGGTCACAAGGACAGTGAACTTCAAAAGAAAGAGTCACAAAGTGAGCAACTGCTTTTGCTGCAACAGAAAGAAGAAATTGAAAAGCAATATTTGAAAGATCATCAAGCTAATCACCAACAGCAGCAACAGCAACAAATTAAACTTCAGCATGAACTACAAAAGCAACAAGCACAGGATCAGCAACCCCAATCGCTTCTCGAATTCAAACAACAGCCGTCTCCACTGCAACAAACTCAGAAGCAGCCTTCCTATCAGCAACATCAGGTTCAGCAGCCTCAACAGCAATCTCCTCAACAATCTCCAAAACAAACTGAACAACAGCAGCAACAATCACAGCAAAAATCCCCACAGCAACCTCAATTACATCAAAAAGTCGATCAGCCCCAAAAATCTTCACAGAAGATTCAACAGAATGCCTATCAGCAGCAGCCACAGCAACAATCTCCACAACATCAAGTTAAAATGCCAAAACAAGCCTTCCCGCCACAAAAATCTCCACAGCAAGTCCAGAAAACTCCTTTTCAGCAGCAGTTACAGCCGCAGCAACAATCCCAACTGAAAAAAACCCAAGAGCAAGTATGTAAATCGCAACAATCACCACAACAAACTCAGCAGCTGCACACTTTTCAACAGCATCAAAATGTTCAAAATCAGCATGTTTTTCAGTCGCAACAGCTACAGCCACAACTGCCACATCTACAATCTCAGCCTCAACAGCAACAGAAACAAAAATTTCAGCTGCAAAGCCAACAACAGATACAAAAACAGCAACTTTTGCAGCAAAAACCAAAAATGCCTTCACCTCTTCCTGCCGTGTCACAACCATTACACAATGCGCAGTCAAATCTACCGCAGAAATCACCAGTATTTAATCAACAGACAAAAGCGTCTTTACAAAGTCTTCTGGAGGAAATCAGCGAAGGATTAAATATACCAGATTTACCAGATTTTGATGATAACAGTAATAAAGCAGATAGTATGTTTCCCACAGGTTTTCTTGGTTCATCTGATTTATTTGGAGGTGGGTCATTTTTTGCGGAATCATTAAAAACTGAAAAGAAAGCTATTATTGAAACCCCAATTGAAAATAAGAGTAATATTGAACAGAGTAATGACATGAAGCATTTCCCCATGCCTCATCCTTATGAACAAAACCCTTATGCTACATCTCGAATCTGGCCAACCAATTTAGATCAGCAAAATAAAGCTCAACAGTCATTCCAAATGCTTCAACCAATGCGACCAGATGGTACCACTGAAGGGTTTTTACCATTCCCATTTCAACATCCAGGCCAATATAACATGCAACAGCCTCTTCCATTTATGCCAAATATGTCTATTTCAGAATTGTTATCCAAACCAGGAATGCCAAATATGTTTTCAATTCCAAACAACAATGCCACTTTAAAAAATTTTTCAGCTTTGGCTGGTATGCAAAGTATGCATCCACCGTTTACTTCTGAGTTACCGGTGCTGAAAGGCAAAGGTGTCAAAAGAGGCAAAGGTAGTAGAGGTGGAGGCAAAGGCAGTGGAAAGGGAAAACCAGGACGGTAAGTTTATTTTAAAATTTGATTTTTCAGTTTTGATAAAGCCAAATATAGAGCAAATTTCTACCTGAAAATCACGTCTGTCGCAGTGACCAATGTTTCTTCATTAATTGTAGGAAGCAATCCTTAAAATCTATTTTACATCCTATAAATCCATTGACGCAAATGTATTCCAGGATATATCAAATTGGGGTAAAATTCATTTTTGAAAATCTTCTTCAAGGACCTGAGCCTGAAGATTTCAACAGTTTTCAGAAAATTTTTGGAACATACCGGTTTGTGTTATATTATTTAGGACATGTCTATAATCTTAAAAAGGCTTCTTTTATTTAATGTTACATAAAGCTATGATAAATATTTATTGTTGAGCTTTAATGGTAGATAATTTCAAACAATCCTACATCCTTATAATACAAATCTTGAGTATTAGTTTATGTATTATGGTAAAATAAAACAAATTAAATTAAAATACATTCATAATTTCAGCAAAAATTCCCAGTTCTTTTTTTTTTTTTTTTTTTTTTTTTTTTTGGCTTTCAAAAGGTTTGTTTGAGTTTTTTCCTTTTTGAAAATTTCATTTTGTTTGTCAGTATCTTAACCCTTTGTGCAGCATGGACAAAAAAAAAAAAAATTATCCCACCCATATTCACACACTAAACTATAATCATAAAGAAGATAATTTTTGGAAGAATTGAATACAAATAAATTTATGTTATTGAACTGTGCTGTCCCAGACATAATAATTAAATGCAAAAACATGTCATTACTCTTCATAGGCACAATTATAACATTGTATACAGGCTATTTTTGAGTTAAAATAAAAATTCACTATTGGTCCTAACTTCTGTTATATTAAAGTGTAGAAATTCAGCGAGGATTCTTTTTTCAGCTGGTACTTTCGCATTTAAAAAAAAAAAAATTATCACCCCACCCATATACACACACTATAAGCAATCTTATAAAAAAATCGTAAAATATATAATTTTTGGAAGAATCAAATACAAATAAATGCGTGGTATTTAGCAGTGCTATTGTCCCAGACATAAGAATATACATAAACATATAATGAATTATAAAAATAGCTTTCAGTTGCAGCTTTTGAAATAGGGTTTTTATATATTTATTTGTTTCAATAATTGGTCATTTAAATCTACTTCACTGATATATTTATTGTAATTATGAACTAACTCTTGTTTCCTGATTTTTTTTCTTTTGTTTTCCAGTCCTTGCAAGGGTATCTTCATTGAATAGAAGGTTGTAAACCAGATTTCAGTACTCTCCTTACAGGGCAAGCAACATATTAGAAGCAAAATAAGGTCATACCCCCACTATATAAAAAGATTACCATAAGCCTGTGACAATGTGAAAGGCAACAGATCAATTCAGCAAAACCCTAATATCCTCTCAATCACTAAAAACATCCCTGTTTTGATCAATTTCGCTATCCTCTTGTAAGTCAGTTTCGCCTTCATTCTCATTCAAATTCCATGAAAAAGAAGTGAAAGGAAGTTGTGATTTTTTGGGGGACCATTTTTTCTTATTATTTTGAACCACTGAAAGCATGAAAAAGCAATTCTAAATCTACAGATGCCAAATTTCTCTGAAACAAAATTTTACGGATAATTCAAAAAATTGGTCTCCGGTCTATCAGAAGTCGTTTTCCAGTCGAAAATCGCAATCATAGTAAGGTTGAGCGAAAACCGGAATATTCCGGAACTGGGATTTTTTATTACTTGGAAATACCAAATATTTCTGGGATCAGCGTGCAAAGGGTTAAGATTGAGTCTATCTTTTTATAACTTAGTAAAAAAGAAAGTTTCTATAGAGGACATTTCATTTATTATATAGACATATATTGAAAATTTAGCATCAAAACTTTAAAAATTTTCATTTCTCATGGCTAATAATAAATTTTGACTAACAGGGAAGATGGCGAGGTGGAAGCTGGCGAGATTTTTAAGAATTTGCTTCCATGCGTCCTTCTCTTATGAAAGCTCACACTTAATGATTTTTACATGTTATTTTGTCACGTGTTCAAATATGGCAAAAGATTTTAGGCTTAAAAAAGACAATAGCGAAAATTAATGTACTTTTCTCAGTAAGTTTCACTGGGATCATGTTCAAGTTTTGTATTACATTGAGAAATGTTATTTCTGATAAGTTAAGCATGTCGGTCATTTTGAAAATTTTTTGGATCCGGTCCCCGTGATCATCACTTCATCATTTTAGACTTAAATTTTAGTGAAATGCTTTTGTTATTTTAATTTTATTGTGCGTTTAGTTAAAGAAGCATAGAAAGCATCTTCACCTGATATGGCCACATGCCAGAATTTCTCGTTCTCTAAGTCCGGATATCAGCATTATTCAAACTTGGTTGAAAAACGCCGATATTTTCCTAAAAAATTTTCTTTTCATATTTGGCTGAAATTTTGTTTAATGTTTGAAAATATCATTTATGATTACTTTTGCCATTTTTTAGAAATTATTCGAATTTATTTTACTTTTTTTATAGCTGTGCATGGAGTTAGAGCATTGTTATTTTGCACAAAGTTAGAGCTCCAAAAAGGTCTTTTTTATTCCATTTGAAGGTTTTTGTAAAAAAAGAGTTTGTATAGTTTTAAATAACTTATTTGGTTAAAATTTTTTTCGCCAATTTTTAAAAACTAAAAGGCTATAATTTAGGTAAATTTTATTTCATAATGATATTAATATTAATTCTAATAATTCATGGTGTTTTAAAAAAAATCAATAATTAGTGTCAAATTAAAGGAAAATTCAGTTTTGAAACTTCGTATATTTAGCCCTGCTACTGGCAAGAAGAAAAAGAAAGAAAAGAAACTTGTTCTCGAATCGGCTGATTTTGATAACCTTGAGCCAGGTGATATGATAAATGAGGATGAAGCCTTTATGGACCCTGCTATGGTATATTTTTCATTTTTTTCTGTATTTTTTGAAATCTATCAACCCTTTTATCTCACACATATTCTTTCATAATGCACATGGATTTCAATACTAGGTTGGAATACAGTAATTTTGTACAAAAAATAGATTAAACCGATTGTGCAAGGTATTGCTTCAAGTTAGGGTGTAGAGGTCATCTTGGTAAGAAATAAGGCTGTTATATTGGTTGAAAGATTAATGGGTGGTTAGATGCTTAATTTTAAATGAGATATTTAACGCTGTGCCATAGCTTGGGATGGCTTATTTAATTCTAATTATTGATAATAAAAAAAATACCAAAACCTATTTTCTGTGGTCAGATTTTGGATGCATTTTATACTACTTATTTATCTAAAAGTTTGAATATGTTTATTTGAAAATGTCACCAAGTAATATGTTTAGTAATTTTGTTTATTATATTTTTTCATTGTCATAATTTTACTTTTGAGCAAATGATGTTGTTTTAATTTTTTCCCATTAAAGTTAACCTTGATTTGCATTGCGTAAGCATAAACTGCTAGCTAGTTTTTTTTGGAGTTCTATTAAAAGAATCATGTATATTTCAGATTTTTTATTTATGCTTCCTTTTTAAAGCGTCGATCACTTCGGGAACGGAAGAAAAAGAAGAATTACAAGGATGATTTTGATTACAATATATCTGATGAGGAGAACAAGGAAGAGAAGGACGATGATAAAGAAAAAGAAAATACTTTAGAGCCAGCAATTTCAGGTGGAGCCAACCAGCTTTTGGCATATAGACCAAACCTTGAAGCAGAAGGTGAAATAGCAATCATTGAAAAAATACTTGCAATGAGAATGGTTCAAAAATCGGTAAATATAGTATTCCTTGCCAAGGATATGTAGGTTTTTTCAATATATAGCTATGTATAGCTGCTGAGGGTTAACCATGAAATTTGATTTGGTTGTCATAATTTTTAACAAGACTAAATTATAAAAAAAAAACCTAGGGAAGTTTGGCTTCTAATTTCTGGTCAGTGTTTTGATGGAAATTTAAACCTTTTTCTGCTGAATTTATTGCTTTTCAAAGTTTTATTCAAGATGATGTTAGCTGTTTAATATTATGTTTCGAGTGAGCAATTAGTTGATATTCAATTAAAGGGGATCAAACATCTGCTTAATATTTGGATTATTTATTCATCTGCCAAATATTATCATTATAGCTCAATGGAGGCTCTTTTCTCAACAAAATCCGTTTTTTTGATGAAAAATTATCGAAATTTAGTTTCTCCAAAATATTCTTGCCACAAAAATTACAAATTTTTTTTTTTCAACCTAAGCTTTTTCAACCTATTTTCACCAATATGTTTTGCATGTTATTTGCAGATTTTCAGCTTAGTTAATGCTATTTTCCAAAAGCATTTAAAAATTCTTTTTACCATGCAAAATTAAAACAAATGCAAAATACTGGTTTAATTAGATAGAAATAATTAAATACGGCATATTTGTATTAAAACGTATATTATATATTTGACCAAACTGCCCCCTACCCATCAAGGGACCACAATGAAAATGAGACTTTGGTTTTCTTGTGCTTTTCCCTGCTATCAATAAAGGCCCAGTTTTTTACAATAATGTATTATTATAAATGTATAATTTTTTAACATTTATTTTGTTGTATTTTTATTGATAGTGAATAAGTACTTACTTTACTTGCTTTACCATGTTTTATTGTTCAAGATGTAAATAGATTGAAAACAGTAATTCAATTTATTCTATATAGGAACCTTTTAATGTATTATGAATAATTTCATACTTATTTCAGAATGTTTCTCCTGCTGATGGTAAAACAGAAGGTAATGAAGCTATGGTAGAAGAATATTTTGTGAAATACAAAGCTTAGTAAGTATTCTCAAATGTTAATATTTTGCACAAGCATATAAGTAAAAAATTTTTTGCTAAACAAATATATGGCGTACATAATTCAAACTGGTTGTTTTTTCATAAGAAAAATCAAGCTATCCAAATTTAATTTTTAATGAGGTCTCTAATCCTTAATTAAAATGGTTTTAAGCCTCATTTAGATTTAAATAAAACCTAAAGCAACACAGGGTATTCAATAT
>JAUZNK010062526.1:0-11778 GCA_035046665.1 Euphysa ruthae
TATATAAATTTATATATATATATATATATCAATTTGAAGATATAAATTCTCTACTTCAAGTGGCATTACTCTTAGTTTCTTAATATATTGTGTCAAAGGTATGTTTTATGCTGATGATCTGAGTAGTGATGTGCTGTCTATGGAACATATTAAGTCTGTGCTAATGGGACCTTTTCTTTGGTAAAGCCATATTTTTTTACAATAATTGTACTGGTCTTAATTTTTTCACAATTATTTTTGGATAATGACATTTATGTGTAACTATTAGGTTTAATGGACCAGTATTAGCAAGGAAATGCTTTAAAAAGCCACTGATGTACTTTACCAAACGGTCAATAATCCTCAAATAATTTTCTGCAAATATGAAATTGTGCATGTTTGCAAGATGTGCCCAAGCGAATCAGACTTGCACTCTTCATGGTTCATGAGGCTTACCTTACTCAACTTAGTTAATCAAAAGTTGACTCTCATGAGTGTTTTTTTGTAAACGAAAGCCAGGAATTCCATCAATCACTGAAGCGCTTGTTTAAACTGTGATTAAGTTTTTTTTTGTTTAGATCCATTATTATGAAAATGGCAATGTTCAATTAGTTTCAAATAAACAAGTAACAAAAGATGTAGATATTTCAGTGAGTAGAATTTTACTTTCAAATAAAATATTTCTTAAATCATTTATGTCTTTATTTTTTGTACCATCAACTAGGCCCACTTCCAACTCAGCCCATGCTTAATTACCAACTCAGCCCTGATTTGGGACGTTATAATTTAACTTTTATGACTTAAAAGTATCTCAGGTTTCAAAATGAGTATATAAGATATACATCCAGTGAAATAGGTTTAGTTACTAAATGACTGATAGGTTAAAACGACTGGCATAGCCCTCATATTTTTAATATTGTTTACTTGCAAATAATTAAATAACACATGAATTCACTTCTTTCCGTTTGTTTGGTCTTGCATTTTGTTATCCGTCTGATTTAAAATTTTATTTCAATAGTATTAGCTGGCTTGATTACTTGTTTATCTTTGATCACTCTTTTCGTAGTAATAAATAGACTGTATGTTTTTGTGTGTCAGTATGTGTGTTTATGTGTTGTGTGTTTGTTTAGGCTTAAAATTCCCATTTTTAGGGTATCCTGAAAATTCATTTGTTAACTTGTTCTTGGTAATAAGTCAAAGAACCACAAATAATTTTTTGACTCGATTGGCCACCTGCAAAAGAGTTCAAACTTCAATTTAATTGAGAAAATGTTAGTTCTTAGTGTTTTTGAGTGATGACCTTTTTCTTTGATTTCCTTGAATAGCTTTCACCAAAGAAGGGATATTTTAACTTCTATGGACGCCACATTAAAGTTCTTATTCTTGCTGCTGCTACAAGACATTTTGCATGAAGTTAACATTTGGTAGTATATAGTAAGCAAATGGTGTGACGATGCTAGATTTTAGAAAATAAATCCTTGTTAGTCTTAAATTTGGGTAGAGAAACAACAGCAGAATTGGAGAATTGACATTTTCGAATTTGATTTATACATTTTTACAGCTTTTTGCATGAAATTAGATGTGAAAGATTGGATGAAATTAGATGTCAATTGTTGGATGAAATTAGATGTGAATGATTGGATGAAATTAGATGTCAATGATTGGATGAAATTAGATATGAAAAATTGGATGAAATTAGATGTCAATGTTTGCATGAAATTAGATGTGAAAGATTTGATGAAATTAAATGTCCAATGATTGGATGAAATTAGATGTGAAAGATTGGATGAAATTAGATGTCAATGATTGGATGAAAGTAGATGTGAAAGATTGGATGAAATTAGATGTCAACGATTGGATGAAAGTAGATGTGAAAGATTGGATAAAATTAGATGTCAAAGATTGAATGAAATTAGATGATAAAGAGTAAAAAACTTTCTTGAATTTTTTTTTTTTTTTTTTTTTATAAAATTTGGATAAAGTTGCAACTTTATTTTTACGTTCATCCAAAGATCAGTCCATTAAGTTATTGGGTTATTTATGCGAAATCAACAAAATAGAGCTGAATCAGCATGATAGTTATATTGTTAATTATGTGGAAAACTAAATTTTCGATCTGTGATTTGGATTTCTGCTCATTTGCAAGAAAGGTTGGGTAAATATTATGGTGCTATTTTTCACGAGTTTGTCTCCCACCTCTGTTGGAAATTTACTTTCCATGTTATCTGTGAGCAAAACTCGTTGTGTTATGCAACACTTGCTCAATTTGGTCGGGTTGTTTGGTTAAGTAAATTTTATAGGCGCAAATGGATGTTCTAAGTACTTGAAGATACGCCACATGGGCCCTTCTGGAAATAGTCTTGGAAATTTGTTGGTTCCCCACAATAAATATAACATTCTCTCAAAAAGTTGTTGAGATTGTATGGTGATATTTTCTTTTGCAGTATTACCAAGTATTTATAATATTCTGAGTTTCATGATTTTATATTAATTTATTTTTTAAATCAAACTATTATTTTTATATCACTTTGATGTTAATGACCTTAATGATTGAAATTAATTTTATTTAATTGACATTTTTACAACTTTTTTACCCCTTCTACAACTCATGTCGCTCTTACTATCGTTATTGGTCCAAAAGCAGGAATTGGTCCAAAAGCAGGAATTGGTCCAAAAGCAGGGAAATCTGAAAGATTTACCTTTCTAAGAGTCAGAGAAGTTCTTTAAATTCAATAGCAGACAATTATGTCATTTTTTAACTCTGCTATCACTCGGTTAGAGAAAAAATGGGAAGTTGTTACATCGGAAAACTCTATTTTTTAAAACAAAGGAAATAGATTTGAAAGAGGGTATGTCATTTAATAGCGATTTTATGGATAAAAGTTTGTTCAGAAATGAAAAAAAATTTGAAAAGTGTGGAGCAGAATTTTCTAATTCAAAAGGCTGCAGACTTAGAAGACTGAAGTATAGAAAGCATCCTTAGGTTGGTGTTATTGAGGTATCAAAAAGGGGCATATTGGTATAAAAAAAAGACATCTCAGTATCAAAAAATGGTGTTAATAAAAATGGCGTCTTGGAAATAAATGAAGTTAAAAAGGAAAAACGAAAACTTACTTTGATTGTAAAATTTTATTTTAATTTTAATTTTAAAGATAAAATCTTTATTTTGTAAATTATTTGTAAAAAGCGCGCTTACGGGAAGAAAGAATCTACATAAATGAAGATTTTTTCGAACGTTACATTGAGAGATGAAAAGAGCTCTTTCAGAAAGCAAAAACTCTGCGCATCAAAGGCCATTTTTCTGAGGTAACTTATAACAGGCTAGTTACAAAAATTGATGGATAAAAAATTTTGATTTCTCTGTTTTTTAATACTTAAAAAAAAAATTTCACATTTTTAAACTATTTTGAAATGAGTGCGCTTATAAACGAGCTGAAAAAAATCTGTATAAACCAATTTTTTAGTCACAAATCACTCTTTGATAATGAAAGAGACCCTGGGGAAAACTATTTTAATAACACGTCTTTCCCAAATTATGATACAGCATTTTCATGAAAATTAACTTTGCCCAAGAAAATTAAACGAAAATTTAAAAAACTTTTATTCGTGATAATTAGTGCTTTGAAATAATTTTCCTATCTGAAATGTGGTGCCATGCTGATGATTTTAAATCGAAATAAAATTTCCATCTATATGATTATTATGCGATGCTTTTTTTTCTAGTAGTATGCATAAAGAATTTGACTTTAAGAAAATCTAAGAATTTGATTAAATCTTGTTGTTACATACCTCCATCGGGGTAAACCATATATACTTAAGTGACACATTAAAAATTTTCTCCATACCTGTCTGAAACAAAACATGAAATGGAATTTTAAAAACTAAGCTACGATGAATTTGAAAAAGATTTCAAATTTTTAAAAAGAAATAAAGCTACTAGTGTTTATGAAAAATGGTAGTCTTGCTGTTGACAATTGCGATATGATTAAAAAACCTTAATCAATAAGTAAGGCATTTTTAAATTTTGCTCATCTATTGAGCATAGCAGCTACAAGCCACCGTGCCTATTCCCTCAAAAGTATTTGAGAAAATTATGTACAATCGTTTTTCTCTTTTTTTTTTTTCCTGCAAATAATGCTTTTTAATAATAAATTCGGATTTCATGGAAACAGTCGCACAAAACTTGCCATTTTAACCCTATAATTCCCAAAGGTCCTAAAAATACCAGCAAAAATCAGAAATTTTAGTTGATTAATTTGAATTTCTCCATGAAAACAAGTTTTTTTTTCTCAGCACTTGCTTGCAGAATAACACAAATAATCTGTCATAACAAAAAAGAAAGCAAAAAAGATATATAATTCAAAACTTTAGAGACAAAAATTTTGCCATCATGTACCCTCTTTTTTAACTAGAAAATTTGCTATTATTTATTTTAGGATGCTGCTAGTTTAGGTAGAGATATCGGAAAGATTACAGAAGATGCGGAGTCAGCATATCAGGTACGATTTCTTAAAGATAAAAGTAATTAATGCAGCTGGTAAAAAAATTTTTTTTCTTTTTTTTTTTTTTTTCACGAATATAAACAATGATCCTATGAGTAAGAACGCGTTGCTTCAGAAACTATTATTGTAAAAACGTTTTATCTGACTCAGTAAATTCTGATATCGAACTGCGATGCCAAAATAACATTTTATGTTACTGTAAATGGGAATTTAAAAATACTTAGGAATAAAACACATGCAATATATGTGAGATTTTATAAAAGTTTACATTGTTCGCTTGTTTATTTTAGAGAGCTATTGGTGAGAATTACCAAACTATGTCTGAGACGACTTTCAAAGCATTGCGTCGTCAACTACCAATAACTCGTACCAAGATAGACTGGAACAAAATTGTATCTTACAAAATTGGGGCGGAACTATCAAAAAACTAAATTATATTTTCAAAGATTTATGTTTGTTTTTCGCAAGTATTTGTAATATTTCTGTCAAGGTGGGTGAAAATATAATAACCTTGAAGTGACCGGTTAAAATCTTTTCATTGTTCCGAATTTATGGCGGTCATATTCCCTCCTTGGTCACATTTACCTATCTATTTTTTTAGTTTAAAATCAATAGATTTAAATTGGAAGTTTTTTAAATTAATAAATAATTTATATACTAATTATTTAAAATTTTATTAACTTTGCGGAAATCTATTCAAAAAATTTTCTTTCTTAAGTTAGTTCAAAGGAGCAATACGGTGATAAACATATTAATTGACGGTAGTGCAATGCGCTTGGTCATACTTTTTAGAAATGGAGTTGGATGAATTTGATTAAATTTTATTGATGGTAAATTGAAGCTTGATTATTGCTGTTTTCTAGAAGTAGCTCGTTTAAATTTGGGAGGTTTTATATTTTTTCATAATTTGGTTGTTTGTTTAATTATTAATGCTTATAGGTTTTTAAAAATATGACTGATTGGTTTATTCCATTGTTTAAATATCGGGCGTATGAATGAACTGCTGATTAGATGGCGTTTTGCACCATGTAAATACAGTTATGAGTTTTGGAATGGTTTTGAAGCGATTGTCTGCTTTAAATTTATTTGGAGTTTTTTTGTGTATGTGTGTGTGTATGCTTTCAAAATTAATTTATCCCAAACAATACACTTTCATAAAAAATGATAATATCTAATAATAAAGTATACAATATCTTGTCTAAAACAGTACTTCGCAATAGTGCCACTGAAGAGGTGATTGCTTGTTTTAAATTGTGCTTCGCAATAATTCTATTGGGGCGTATTGAGGCGTATGTTGTTTTTACAAAATTATTAAATGTTTAGAGACAAAAGAAAAAGAATCGAATTTTCAAGCTTCAACTTGTTTGTCAAACAAATAATCTGTTCGTTTAATTATTCGTTGTCTTTGAAATGAATTTATTTTGATAAAATACAGAGTGGTGAATGTTTCATGATAGAATCAGTCAATCATACACCAAGCGCCACTCCTCCCTTATACTAAAAGGGGGCGTAAGAAAGCTGCTTTCTTTTCTTTTGCGTAGCTTTTGGTCATTAGTTCTAAATTTCTCTTGCTTGTAATGTTTAAATATTGCTTTAATAAGATTATTTTTATTGACATTGCTTCTTTTTTTTTATTTGCATGCAAAAAATTGAGATGCTGTCTGCGTGTACAGATTTTATAATGATTTGCTTTCTGTTGTTTTGTTTAAATATATTTTCGTGGCTGTTGATTTGTAACATTTGTGTTGTTTCCATGATTTTATAGATAATAACTTTATAAATTAAATTGTGCTTTAATATTCGTCTTTATTATAATATGGTATTATATATATATATATGGCATATACAACAGGTGGAATTTAAATAGCTTTGACCGCTTTAATTTATACATTAATACACCACTCAAAACTTTCCATTGCTCATAGAGATATGTTAGTTTATTAATTCCATGACCGCAGACAAAAATTATCTCCTTGAGAACTCAAATCAGCTGGAGCGTTATTGCTGATGAAATTTGCCCCATCACGTCCCTACATTTATTATTTTTAAATCTATTTAGTGGCTATACGCAATGTTCTCATTCTTGCGGTTTATCTCATCTGCAAATACTTAAAGTATTACACAAGTAATTTCACCCCTTTAAAGAAGCACGCACTTAATTTGGGATTTTACATTTCTGAGGTCGTAATTACACATTATAATGGAAAGACTTACAATTTTATTTCATTCACGCTAGATTTAGAATTCTCCAAGGCTAAAAAATTTCAGGTTCCTGATGTAAAGTCAGGAAAAAATACTCAATAAAGTCCTTTACCTCTGCTCATGTTAAATTTTGATAGCCTAATCACCAGTTTATACAGTATTAAAAATGGATTCATAGTAGTAGTGTCAACGCAGGACACTTTCATATTTTGTTGGTAAATTGGTACCAAGATCTCGGTTTAATCCAGCTGGAGATAACGCCATTGGCTTTTGACTGGTTTTACCACCTAAAATAGGAACATACCAATTTTAAATTACGTCCAACATTTCTGTGCGGACATAAACTTGCCTCAAAATTTCACTATGGTTTACAGTTGTGCTGGAATTTAACAAATTTTATTTTGACTTCAAGTATTATGAGCATTATTCTAATTATTGAAATAGTGTAGGACCATTGGTATCACCATGACTACGTTGGTATCACCATGACTACATTGGTATCACCATGTCTACATTGGTATGATGATGTAGACATTGATATCATGATGTCCACATTGGCATCATATGTCTACAAAAAATAATAAAATGACCTTAGCGAGTTTATTCACAGTCTCATTTGTGAAAACATGTATGGGTGGCGAAATCGGAAATTATTTATGTGTATTATGCAAAAGATTTACATGAATTTTATCGACTAAAAATTTGTTACATAAAAAATTCATGATAATAAAAATGAACATCTTGCGTCAACAGAAATTTAGACGTGCGTACAAAAAACAACAGCTCTATAAATGTTTATCTAATAACAGAAATATTTGGTTTAATAGAGAACAGGTGATTGCTTACCGCCATTTGAGTTTATTTGCATTGAGTCATTTGATTTTATCTAACATTTCAATATATGCTGTGAGTGGGATTTTGCTGTAATTTGGAGAGCTTTTTATTTATTTTATTTTTCTAAAATATTTAGCCAAATAAACAAAAAAATGTTGATTTAGAGAGATTAGAGAAATCCTGTTTGCAGCTTGCCAGAAATATGTAGCTACAGCTCCCGTTATGCTACTCAATTAAATTTAAAAATTCCTGTTATAGGACTGATTATATAATAATGGGATAAAATTTAGGGCTTAAAATTAAACAAGGCTCAGCACGCAAACATTTTTTCCTATCAAAAAGTCTCTCATCTGCAATTTCCTTGGGTTAATAGGCATCTAAAATTTAGTATATTCAAATTGTGGATTAAAAAAACTTTGTAAAATTTTTTATTATACTTCTTTGAAAAAGTCTATGTTGGAGTTACGGCAGGAATTAAAGAAATTGTAAGACTATTAATTCAGATTTCTAATTAGTATAAGAGTAAGAATTTTATTAGTGGAAAAACCGTTTTTATTCTGTCATTTTATTTCTGTTATCTTGGTTCTCAAATATTGAAAATTTGTTGTGATGCGGACATTTATAATAAAAAATATGAAAAAGTAGTGACGACAAAAATTTGAAAGAAAAAAAAAAAAACCTTGTAAATGAAAGTCTCTCACCCACTTGAGACCGCACTTCTATGAATTTTCGGCGCACATAATTTCCATATTTATAATTCGCAATGATATGCATTTACCAATAGCTAGTTCACTACATTTTTTACGCCTAAGAAATCCCTAGATAATAATCCACATGTAATTTTTCATGTTCTGCGTTCGTTTACTGCACATTCAAATAACACAAAAAAAAAATAATAAAAAAAATAATAACTGAACTTTTTATGACTAAATAGAAAGAATACATGACTAGAATAACAAAATATGTATGTCTAGATAACTTACCTTAACAGATATGGACTGGTGAAAATACTAAAAGACATAGCTAGAGAAAGCGGTAAATTACTTTTCGCGGTTAGAGGAACAAAAATAAGCAATCCTAAACACAATTCAAGGGCAGATTGGATCTTACTCACAATTATTTTTGCAGAGGTGTTTGTTTCAACGTGTTTTTGTATTCAGCTAGTTTCTCGTAACTTGCGACAACCTTGAGCATTATATAATCCAGGAGGAATCATGTCTAGTTTTTCATACAGTAAAGTGGTTGCTTTCCGCCCAATATTAAAGTTGCTTACTGCGTCAAATGTACCGAGTTTCAATTGCTTTAAGCTGGCAAATGTTGATTTGGAATTTTTTTCCCAAATCATGCCTTTAAAACTTTCAAATTCTTTTTCTTTCCGAGGAGCAATTTTTCAAGCATTTTGTCTGAACAAAATTTCAAAAATATCGGTTTAATTTTCGTAACGATGTCTAAGTGAAGATCCGAACCAGGCTTATACGCATTCGTATTGTTCGCTAAATCACCATTGTATTTACAAATGGATGGACCCGTTCGAAAATTTGGAAGTGAATTTTTTTTTTTTTGAAGAAACTACATGGAATAATGTAGATCTCACAGATGGTATGTCATTCAAATCACCTTCGTTCTGCCACATAGCGACGCCGAAATAATTCTATAGACGGTCAATTGTGGCATTTATTAATTTTCTGCAAAGGCCTAACCCACTGGTTTTTTTTTGTAATTTGAGTGTACCTACTCTGTTTTGGTAGTGTCCTACACATTCAAGTTTTTTTACCGTTAAACTATAACTAATATAAAGTGTCTCACATCATAGTTACTTTTAAAGAAAGTTCATAGAGATGTTTTGTTTCTTGTCACTTAACAAGAAATGTTGAAATTTTAGGTTTAGTACTTCTCTCTCTCTCTCTCTCACTCGAAAAAAAATCCAAGTGAGTTTTTAATGTTGTCTGTATAAGAAAGCTATGCTTTTGCATAAAGCTTCTGGCGCCAAAATTTTTTTTATGGAGAAAGGTCCTTGGTTCTTTCAGTTTTCTTTGCTGACTAGATCCAGGGACTCTTGCTGACTAGATCCAGGGACTCTTGCTGACTAGATCCAGGGACTCTTGCTGACTAGAATAGTCCGACCAGCTCAGCATTGAATCAACAAAAAATTGTGTTTCAAATGGCGATGATGAGCAATCTTTGGACCTGATGCGAAGGCCTAAACCCGTTAAAAGTTTGAAGAGTGCACAAAATGAATGCATGAGATTTTGTTTAAACATGACAGATAGTGATAGTTGTTATGTTTAACGTAGGGAACCAACAAATTGCCGAGACAATATTTCTAGATGGACCCACGTGGCGGGGTTCTTAAGTACTTAGAACGCCCATTTGTAGTCATGAATAGTCGTACCCATATTGGTACTGAGCCATGAACTGGCTGCCTGTTGATATGAGTGCTGCTCTACGTGCGTTTAAATTCGGTAGGAAAATAAATACAAATTGCATGTTTCAGACATTTTAAAACATCCAAAAATTTAACAATCCTTCTACGCAACAGTCATCTAAGGCTAGATGTACCCTTAAGAAGATCCAACATGAGAAAAAATTTTCTGTCATCAAATAGTCCCTTTATATGGAACTGGCTATCTAAAGAAATAAATTCAATCATGAACTATAACGTTTTTAAACATAAGATCAAGAAAACGTTTTATTTAGCTCTCTATATATTTTGGATAAATATAAACTATAATTCTTTTTTATTACGCTTCGGCTGAATCACTCTCTATAGTTTTTTTTTGTGCGATGTATAACGGGACCACAATGAAAATGTGACGGACAATTTTTGTGCCTATTTTTGCCACCATTTGTTTTTTATCTGCATTTTTATCCTTGTTGTTGTTTTTCGTTGCCTGTTATTTTCATAGCATTTGTATATTTGTTTGTGACAGAATAAATACTTAATTGCATGCTTGCTTGCTAGCATGCTTGCTTTCTTGCTTGCCTGCTCGCTTGCTTGCATCAAAATTAGTTATTTTTAAAAGTTTAGCTTTTAAAAGTTTAGTTTAGCAATCGAATCTTCAAAGACTCAGTGAGTTCACTACTATTCACCAGCACAAACGGACGGAATAGTCTCCCAAAGCGGTTTATGGAAAGAAGCTTCGCTCTTGAAGCACTCTAACCATCTTTCTGATTTCTTTGCCTGACAAAAAAGACCTAACGATGTTCAAAGCATCACCAGAGATACCGTATGTTTTCATCTTAAAAAAAAGTCCAGCATGTCACACCTTGTTGAAATCCTTAGAGATGTAGAGAGCAATTGTCCTGACCTCACCCAATGCATCAAACGATTGATAGCCACGTACAAAAATGACAGTCAGAGCATCAGCAGTGGACCTACCAGAACAAAAATCATGCTTATAATCGGAAAAAAGATTTAGTGACTTAAATTGACGAGTAACACATATATTAATCATTGATTCAAAGATCTTAGTTATGAATGAAAGAAGAATGGTAGGGCGTTACTTAAGAGAATCAGATCACTCTCCAGAATTTTTAAATACTGGGACAATAGATGCCAACTTCCATCAAGACGGAAAACAGGATTTAGAGTCATACTTTTCAAACAATCTCCAGAGAAACGGAAGGTTTCTGGAGAGTTATTTCGTATAATAACTACTCGAATTTTATAACCAATTAAAAAATCTGCTGCCATGAAGTTTGGATTTTTATTCTGGTTGCGGCAACTTTTTCCAACTTTATATCTGTAAGGTTGACCTTTTATGAGGATCAAAATCGTCATTTTTAAAGCAGATTGTAGTCGTAAAATATGTGAAATATGAAGTGAGACACTGGCAAGACATACAGCAAAAATAAGTTTCACTTGATAGATATTCTCCAAATTAACTGTTAAACATCAGAGTTAAAAATCTATATAACTATCTATAACTTGATAATAATCTTATTTCTGCAAATAAATTAATAAAGAAATAATAAAAGAAACTAAACTAAACTAGATTTTTTATGGAGCTAAATTTAATCCTTTTGAAGAAAATTTTTCGTTCACAATTTTATAAAATTTTTTGATTCTATTTTTGGAAGCTCATTCCTGCATAACGGCTTAAACAAGCTTTTTACAATTTTATTTTTCATGATTTAATCCAATAATTAACGCATTCAATGATATCTATTACACAGCCAATAATTAACGCATTCAATGATATCTATTACACAGCCAATAATTAACGCATTCAATGATATCTATTACACAGCCAATAATTAA